>APFE030865043.1:95970-156402 GCA_000404065.3 Pinus taeda | reverse complement strand
GGGGGGGGGGCTTTGGTTTGCGTGCTTGCCTTGAGAAACCTCTTTTTCCCTACAAAACACAAAACACTAAACCCAACACGGACATGCAAAGAAAAACGAACCTTATGGCTCAAAGTTAGCTTTACCCAAAAAACTAAATATTTAAAAAAATTTAGCTTTAGCCGAAAAACTAAGTATTTTTCTCAATGTTTCTGATTTTCCAAGATCACACTAAAGTGCAGGGAAAAGAGCATACGCATGAGAAAAAAAATCCTTCCTTTCTGTTTCTGATTTGCCCAGATGGCACAGAGTCGCAAGGCAAAGAGCATACGAAGAAATGAAAGGTATAGATCCGGTTAAAAAAAAACTAAATAAACCGAAACCGAAATAAGCAGATAGAAAATAACAGTAAACTGCAAATAAAGACTGTATACCTCCAGATCTTAAAAATGACGCAGATAGGGCTACCAGAAACCTTTTCGCGTGAAACGAAAGGGGCTCCTCACTGGAACAGATGCTCCGAACACAACAGAGCAGTCCCCTCAGCCCGAAAGCA
Organism: Pinus taeda; assembly: GCA_000404065.3. Taxonomy (NCBI): domain Eukaryota; kingdom Viridiplantae; phylum Streptophyta; class Pinopsida; order Pinales; family Pinaceae; genus Pinus; species Pinus taeda. The sequence goes on along the minus strand of APFE030865043.1, from coordinate 155,867 downwards.
GTCAGAAATAGTAGATCTAGGAAACGACAGCCGCATGCAGTTCTACCCGCTTCAGATTTGGATCACCAACGGACGCGGCCCTCAAATAGCTCTGATACCATGTAGGAATTTACAGGGTAAGTTCCTCAGACAGAACACCAGAAGGACACCGCTCACAAACAGATCACAGATCAATACACCAGTATTTTGACGTGGTTAAAACCCTCAGAGAGGGAAACAGTCCACGGCCTGCGCCAACGTGGCTACTACAGGCAATTTATTAATAAAAGAATGAAAATTTACATAAGCTTCTCTCATGCACGGTTAACCTACAAATGACCCTCCATGCGCTTTAAATAGAATTCATGGACCAATCGGGTGTCAAGCCACGGATCAAGTGTCGGTAATACCGAGGAGAGAATGAACCGTCGGATCACTACATATCGTGACCGTCGGATTGTAAGTTACAAAATGTACAACGGTAAAGAAACACACTTTACCTAACTCTATACCTAACTCTATACTAGACCAAGTTGAACTTAACTATTCCTATGTGTCGGAATATCCTAACATCCCCCCTTAAGAACAACTTGGGATAGGATTGAAGGATTTACAAATATGACACAATAGGAGAAGGAAGGAGGCACTAGAGCCTATATAACAAGCAAGAAAAATCTATTCTTAAACCCCCATTCTAGGAAAAGGATTACGAAGGTCACTCCACATCCCTTGGTTGATTCAACCTTCACAACTGACTTCTTATATACTGGGTCTCATCTCATCAGTGAAAGTCCATAAAGAGTAGGGAGTCTTCGCTGAGGTGATAGTGGGCTAAGCCTCTATCGTTGCCCTTTGATCTAGCAGTTGCCCTTTAGGAATTCCTTTCATGACCCCTACTAGCTTGAGCGGTAACACTGCTCATATGCCATAGGAGAAGGTGAACCACTTATCCCATCCATATATCATCAACTATAGGGGAAGGTGAACCACTCACCCTATGCTCTCATATATCATCATGGATTTTCACAGGGAAAGGTGAATCACTCACCTTGTACACAACACACCTATAGGGGAAGGTGAACCACTCATCCTATGGCCACACATAGCTCCAAGTACCCCATGCCCCCAGGAGCTGCTAGAGCTCAATGTTCAGCTGGGACCCTCATATTAGGGTCTATCCACGACTCCCAACCTCTCTCTGAAGGAAGATAATTTTGACCTTATCGAGAGGCTATGCAAGGATGATAATAATCTGCACATCCAACCAGAAATGATAGAGCTTGATTGCTATCCGCTGTACCATATCCAAATAGAGAGGCACCCAATACTTGGAGCTGTCGTGGAACATGGATTCACTGAAAAAATGAATCCCGCTCAAGAATATCACAATATACAATGGTGGTTAAAAACACGTGCTCAAATGGCTCATTTAAGAGCTTCATAAGCCATACTTGCTGCTATATACATTCAACCTCAATAGTGCTTCCAGAGCTACCGAATCAAGAGATGTAATACTAGATGTGCTCTTTCTATCCATCACACGACCAATCGAGCCAACATTAGAATATTCATGGAATCTTAATTCCAACAGTGTACCTCAGATCATAGATAATAGAATCAGAAAGATATTTCAATAAGCAATTATCCAATATATGAGGCTCATCCATAAATCGACTCAAAGTCTTCATAGCGAGGCATATGCCTGATAGGGTGTTTATCAAGAACACTCGGGATCCCACAAGATATACATAAGCAGACTAGTAGCTTCTCCATCACATCAGACCTTTAAGTGTAGGGAATAGTGCATCAAGGCTAGGTCTTCGATCTTGACTTTAAAAGTCAATTCCCTCTTACATTGATAAACGAGAGGGTCATCAATCAGACATCATCAATAGGTGCATCTTCACAATCTAATCAACATGGCTTGTCCATAACTCCCTCTGAATATAGGGAAAGCGACCTTGCCAAAACATAATCATTGAGCCACTTGTAACTAGCCCCTTTTCCTATTATAGACCCATAGGTCCATTTTCTTGTTATAGACCCATAGGTCCATGTGCCAAAGTCATCAATCATAATCATGCAACTTCCATGCAGCCTCTCAAGTAATAGGGATATATGAAGGCATCATCAGAGTCATCATAATCATAACCAACTGCTATGACTTTCCTTCATCAATAAACATCGGGCAAGAAGAGTCATCGGGTCATACTGTTGTGGATTCTATGGCTCCCTTTGAGGCCTTGCTTCACATGATCATCTAGCTTTCAATCATGAGCTCCTCATGCGAGGGATAAGACTTTCCACAAAGCCACTGCAACAACAAACTTCTAGGAAGCTTGCGTCAAATGAGAGAGTAAACTCTGAAGAATCATCATGATCCTTCTTTGACTAGAGTAAAGAAATCCTCCCATGAGATTATCCCAAAACAACTGCATTATCCTTCATTGCTAGATCACTGCAACCAACGCATTAAATCACCCAATCCATGATGAGGAGGGGTCCTTTGCATCCAGGCATCCATATTCATAAGACCGTCCTTCATAAGATCTTGGCTCAACACATCAAAGTGCCCAATGACCCAATCAAGATGCCAAAGTCAGGGTCCTCACAGTTCCCTTTACTCATCGTGCTTGCCAAGACATAGGGTCTGCCATGCACATCCTTCTTCCAATGTTTGTTCATGACGCACTTGCAATAGCCATAGACAAGCACCACAAAGCACAATATGTGATCATAAAAGCATGAGATACGATCTAGGGTTTTCATACACTAATGGAGGATGGAATTCAAAACATCATCCTCATCAAGCGTACCCTAGAATCCACAAACCCTAAAATCAAAAGAAAGGGTTTCTTATGAGGGAACATAATAGGGTTAGGGTTTCATATGTGAGCTAGGGTTTCCCATAAACCATCTAGTGTTCTTATTCAAATCAAATCCTCCTTCAAAAGACCCTTAAAACAAATAAAAATAAATGCATTGCACATACCTTGAGAGATGCCATACCTCTGATTTTACGTTCATACAGGCTGCTACAAGGGTCTGCTCCAAAGTGCCTTGCACTTCTTCTATCTGCCAGATTTTCAAGGGTACTATCACCCTTATCCAAAGGTGCCAACATAAAGGAGTTGCATACTTTTCTTAGATGAAATTCCTTTGCTTCAGCTTCTAGAAATAGGATCACATGGAGCGCTGCCACTAAACCTTCTCAACAAAATCACATCAGCTGCTAGATAATGAGCGACTTAGTCAACAATATGGAATTATGTAGGGCTTTTACTATTCTTCAAAAAACATTTTCAAATTGATGTCTAAAAAGACCATCTCTTCTCATAACTGCATCCTCTATTTCATTGACTTTAGGGCACCTTTTATGAATGCTTCAAAGACATGAATATATATTCCTTATTGATTTGCAAGTCGGCTTCAATGGAAGTGGCTTATAACACTTGTATGTATATGTAGGCGCTTGTAACAGTGCAAGTCGGCTTCAATGGAACTGGCTTATAACACTTGTATATATATGTATGCGCTTGTAACGGTGATAAGGACTCAAACTCTTCTTCAATACACAGAATTGAAGAGCGAGAGAGAGAATATAAGACAGTTCACTGAGCCATAGCATTTTGGCCTCCATATCACAAGATCGCAGAATGGAGTAATCGTTTCCCCAAGGTTGGCTTCATGAAATGACCTTTGACATATTCTTATGTTCTTGCACTTTTCTTGGCCTCTTAGGAGAATAAAGTTCTTTTCAAAAGACTGAGACTTTTCCAAAAACATACTTGTGCCTAGAATGTAAAAGAGAGATAGCTCCATTGCATAACAGACCTTTTAGTGCTTCTTGTGCTCAGAACAATAGGAACACTTGGCTCCCTCTTAATGGTTCAGAGAACTTGGCCAACAACTTGGTTCTTAATTACTCCACAGTACTCTCTTTAATTCATTGATCAAATTCAAATAAATATATGTATCCTTAACACAACATACCTTGATTGTAGCCCTTCCATCAGACTTTCACTGATTTGATCCTCAACAAATTTGCTTGCTGGACATCTTTGTTTAAAAGACTTGAATTTATGCGAGCACAAGTGACTGGATGGAAGGACTGCTAGCATCAGAATTCTGATGCAGAGGTGGCAAAGGGACCAGAACTTCAAACATACTGTTGGCTGCTTTAACAAAAGAGAAGATTGGACTCAGATCAACAAATTCTTAAAACAGAACTCTTCATAGACTTCTTATCATGATAGGTGGCTTAGCTGCTGAAGGAAGATTTTAGCATCTTTAGATTTGATTGATGGCCTTTATGAGCTATTTAGCCCAACTTTTGCATATACCCAGACTTGTATTAATTTTCGAGATCTCTCATGTTTTCTAGCGCTTGCAACAAGATACTTCAAATGCATTTACAATCCACTGTTTCATTTCTTGTGATTGCATTCCTGCTCTTGCTTGGGCTTGACATCACCTAGCTCTAATACAATGTTACTTTTTTTGAGTTAACATGTTCTTTTATTAGGTCAGTTACTTCATTAATCCATTAGCCCATTATTAATTCCATTAGTCCATTAGCAATCACATTAACCATTATCATATGACAGTAACTGATGAATGAACATCAAACATAAATGCAGAAGACAAGAGGACACCATGATTTAGGCTTAAAGCCAGACAAACCCCACAAGGGGGAAACCCACAAATCTTTTCTTCTTGATAATATCAAATGTTTAGAGAGAGAAATCCATAAGTACAATGATACATTAGTCAAAGTCAATAGATTGACTTGCCATAGATGATCCCAATCCACTGCCCAAAAGTCGAAGTCACATTTTCGGAAGTCAACAACAGTCAAAGATGCCCTAACCAGTCAACACTCAACGATCAACAACCCAGTGATATCAACCCAATCTATTCGGTTAAAGGAGAAAGAAATTTGCTCTCTAGGCAGTCAGAATGCAGTCAACGCAACATTCAAAAGTTTGGTCAAAACTCGGTCAACAGTCTGCGGTTAAACCTGCCTCAGACCTGTGGTCAACACAGGTCAAACTCCTCATTTTGCCTTGGTTCCTATGCCCACAAGTGCGACTTCGTTGGCAGAGTAATAATCCATCAAAATCACAGTCAAACAGTTTGTCAAAGTGCCTGGTCAACGCTCCTCTATGTACTGGAAAAGTTACTGCAAAAATCGCAGAAAAATTGCAGAAAATCACAAGAAATTCGTCCTCCAAAAATTTGCATGTGTGAGAGAGATAGTTGCCCATAGAAAGTCGAATCCATCATGAGAAGAAAGAGAAAATCATGTGTGAGTTGATGCCAAAAATGGAGTGAACTCTTCTTATATTTATACAAGTCAATGTGGGTTAGAGGTCATGTCTCTTAGGCTTCATGAAGTTACATGACTGTGGGGCCTGTTACCACTCAAACTAGCAGGGTTCCTAGGAGGGGATCCTATAGAGCAACTACTAGGTCAAGGGAAACAATGGAGTGATAGTCCACTGTCACCTCAGCTAAGGCTCTCTGCTCTTTACAGACTTTCACCGATGAGAGAAGACCCATTATGATGGAATCACTAGATGAATGGATCAATGGAAGGATGAAGAGTGATTCCTAAGGTCTATTCTCGAGAGAGGCTCAATTATATGGCTTTCTTGCTTGGGAAGCAAGGTGATATGCTCTCTAGGAAGGGCTAAGAGGATTCCTGAAGCTAGGGTTTGGGAATATATCTTGTAAAGATGATTCCTAGGCCAAGAAATCCTTATGGAAAATTGGTCTTTATGTGATCTTTGTGAAATTGGAGTTCTAAAGTTGTAGGACCACATGGGACCAAATGGACCCAAAATTAGGCAGATCCTTTTACCATCAAATTTTTTTTTTTTTTGTTAGGATGCATCTTATAAAATGCACAACACTTGGCTTGGAAACATGATTGATCAAACCAAATGGGACCATCCTAAAGAATTTCTGATGCACCTACCAAATCAGAGGTAATCCCTTTTTCTTGATCAATCAAGGAGGGGCTTGACCTAATTGTGGAAGGAAGAGGATCGATGGACACATTTTCTTTTGATTAAACACAATGATACTAGTGAGGCAACTAGCTATGGGAAACCTAGGGCAAGAAACGATCTTCGAGCTAGGGCTTGGTGCATCTCAAGATCCCACTGTCGGAATTTCAGGGAATTTGGAAGGCCTCTAGAGGAAACCCTAGCGTAGCAATGGGCAATGGATCAAAGTTTTTTGATGGCTAAAATGTGAGATAAGTGATGCTGTTAAAATTGGCAACTAGGGCCAAACTCCATGTGGGTCATCTTATTAATGGAAGATGATATTTTTTTTGGATCCCTCTCATCGAGAGGTGTAGGATTGATCTAAAGATCATCCGATTCCGATTAGTATTAATGGAGATATGAATTTATTTGTGTTATGGGACAATTCGTCAAGGTCGGCCAGCAACCAAATAAACTCCACTTGTGCTTAACGTTTTAGTATAAATAGAGGTGGCCTTCAAGTCATTTCAACACACTTGGGATCTCTTCCTCTCTACTTGTATTGGGTTTTTGTAGGAGGAGAGATCCTAAGGGATAACACTGCCCTAATCCAGAGAGCAGAAGCTGGAACTGCCGGGAAAAGTTGGAATTGCCAGAATTGTCGGGAAAAGCCGGAACTGCCGGGAAACGTCGGAACTGCTGGAACTGTCGAGAAAAGCCGGAACTGCCAGAATTGCCGGGAATTGCTAGAACTGTTGGGAACTGTAAGGAAAAGCCGGAACTGCCGGGAAAAGCCAGAACTGCTAGAACTGCAGGGAAAAGCCAAAACTGTTGGAACTGCTGGGAATAGCTGAAATTGCCGGAACTGTTGGGAATAGCCGGAATTGCCGGAACTATCGGAATTGCTCGGAATAGCCGAAACTGCTGGGAACAGTCGGAACTGCCGGAACAACGGGGAAAGCTGACACAGAGGGCAGAAGCTGGAACTGCTGAACTAGCATGCAACAACAAGCATGCAAAGGACAACAAGCAAGCTAGGGAAAACAAGCAAGCAAGATGCAACCAACACATAGGTCAGTATGGCAACATGGTGCAGCAATGGCACATAATGCAGTACAGTGATGGGTACAGTCATGATTGATGAACCATGATAAGATGCAACATAGTGATGATGGGTGCAACATGGTGCAGCACGGTGAGGTGCAACATGATAACGGAATGCAGCACAACGATAGGTGAAGGAGTCACCTTGGAGAATCAGTTGAAGCAGCATGTCCTCAACTGATCTCATGTATCATCTTCTTAGAGATGATCTATGCTCTTATCTAGATAAGTCAAAGTGTTGACTTCCGTTGTAAACGTACTATCTTTCTCTTTCTCTGCTGAACTATTGAAGAACATATAAGAAGAATTTATCAAGGGTTTCCCCACATTGTGGTTTGTCCCTGGCTAGCGCCCTAGAGACAAAAGGAGAGGTGAGAAAAGTATACATTTGAAAGGACCACCTATGGAAGGACCAATGCCTTATCCTTTGGGAGAGATGGAGTCAGGAGAATTTATGGTTTGGAAGATGTTTACCCAATCAAGGAGGTCATCAAGCAACTTCCCACGACATTAGGGCATGAGAGCAACTACTTGAGATCTTTATACTTCGATATGCAATAATTAACGACTTATCAAGATGTATGCTGACAAAATAATCTCTAGGAACATTCATCCATTCATGCATGGCCCATGCAATGATGAAATGCTATAAAAGATCAAAATTTCCACAATTTTGCATAAGAAATAGTAAATTTCAGACTTGTATAGCGAAAATCCCAACAACATTCATGTGACAAAGTAAATAACAAGAATTAGCATGAAAATATTACTTCCATATGCAAATGAGTATATCCAATCATCATATTAGCCAATAATGAAGCTCCAAGACAAGAGAAAGATATCCAAACATCGAAATTCATCCATAACATCAAAACTTGTCCTTCGAAAGGGAATGCAAAATTCGCAAGAGCTACTAAATCCCAATCTAAGTGATGATGATGAAAATGAGTCACCTCACTTGTATTTATACAATCACTAATAAGTTCTATTTTCCTGTTATGGGCTAATTGAGCCCCAAATAATAAAATAACATGCTACAAAACATTTCTTGGTGACAAGCCTTTTAAGATAGCTCAATAACATAAGAATAAGTCTCTCAAGAGGGCAGGGTGATCAATATAGTGAGTTGTTGGGCCTTTGAGGAGGTCTAATGAAGTCCAAAGGGTGCCATGATGTGAAACGAGACCCCCAACATAGTGGACAAGGGGTTGGCCCCTTGTTTTTCAAGCAAGAACTTGTGGTGCTCCCAAGTGGGTGTGGGGGCACAAGGACATCCTCATGGGTCTCCAAGTGGATCGAAAAATGCTTGTAGACTATCTGTAAGGGCTCGGATGATGATGTAAGGCCTCCCTTTGCAGCTGGATATATCCTTTAGGCCCTAGAACATCTGCCAAGTGTATGGTGCAAGTGTGGAGCCGGTTGGGCATGGTGAGCCAGGTGCATCATCCTCATCCAACAGGTGGAACACGAGCAATCAATGAGTGGTACTGGGGATCCATGAAGTACTCTCTACTATGGTGGAGGCCCATGGCTCTCAACGCTCACCCTACAAGTGCCAACATTGCCCTCTGGATCCTATACAAGGAGACCAAGCCCCAAATGGAGACCCACCTATAATCCTGCGTAAGATCCAATGCGTCCCCTTGCCCTCCAATACAACAAGTCATTAGAATAATCAAGTAAAAGAGCTTACAAATCATGGAATCAATGGGGCACTTCATCGTGGCAAGCCCTTCCATAGTTGGCTTTGGCATGTACAAGTGTCTCCAAGCTCAATAAGGGGGTTAACCATGGATCCTATTAGGTGGTTTCATCCTTTAAAAGGGGTGACATGTCCATGGTACATCTTTCAAGTGGTAGGTTGCAAATGATAAAGTGATGGAACATAGTGGGGATCAGGGGAATCATCTAGATCATATGTTATGGTACAAGGGTAGCTATAATAAGGGAAGCCCATGCTTGAGTATATGAGTGTAGGAGGGAGCAAATCGTGGTACATGAGATGATAGTACACGGGGTCGAATCTCAGGTGAACAGGTCGGGCTGGGCATAGCGACGATGGACATAATCGTTGTTGGAGGAAATTGGCTTGACATTTCGCAACTATTACATGTTGAGTTAGGCAGTTGATAACTAAGCCTCTAGCCACACAGGGGAATTGACCACAAACTAGCTAGGTGCAAGGATCGTGGAGGAAGAGTAGTCGGACGGAGTAGTGGACCACGGGATAGGGGTACCGCACAACCACCATGATAACTGAGGCTGAAGGGTCATGGTGTGAAATTTCCTTAATTGCAGCGACTGGAATTTAATCTTCTATCTTTTGCAGATTGTTTGTCTTCATAAATGAATTACGACAAATAACGATTAAATCACAACTGCAATTTTCAAAAATAAAAATAGGAACTGAGAAATAATGCGCGCACACACAATAATTGACACCAATATTTTTGGACAAATTGTCCCTGGAAAAACCCCAGTGTGGGGAAAACTAATTTTGCAGATGAGGGTTTTATTATCAATCTTTAACAAAAATTGAGAATTACAATTTGCTTGCCTTTCACTGGAAAAGATACGACAAATATTTTTCTCTTCACCAAATCGATTTGGAAACCACAAATTCTGCCTCTACAAGACAAATCAACCCTTTCTAGCAATTCACTTGGCTATACTGCAAATCACACTTCTTGTAATTACGAAAATCTGCCCTTTCTTGTAATCCGCCTACAGGAATTCACACCTCTCACAATCACACAAATTTCTTGCAATTCGCTCTTGCAACTGGAAATTCGATCTTGGCTATTCGCACTGCCTCTGCAAATGTGCTCTGGCAATTGACACTGTTAAACTCGAACTGTCTTTTGTTGATGAAATCGACCTCCTTCCTTCTACTAGAAACTAAAAATCACTGAGAAAATCCTCCAAAAATTTTCTCCCCAATTTTCCCTGCTGAAACCCTATTATGAGTGTCTCCCTCGTTCAAACTACGCCCTTGCTATCTCTGCAACTGGGTGATTTGAACTCCTTGTGACAATGTCTCCAACTGACCCATCAATTTCCTCTTATAATCTCTCATTGACAAATCAACAACCATGATCTAATCACAATCGATGGCTAAGATCATCTTGACCTCATCAAGTGACTTTTCCGGAAGTCTCTAGAGAAAAATTGTTTTACCTCAATTAATTTGATTTAGTTAACCAATTTGCCCAAGTTAGACTTAGGAAAATATTTAATAATTCGCTAATTAATCTAATTAAGGCAATTTCCTTGGAAACTTTTTCTAGGCCTTGAGATAATTATCCTCCTGTGATCCTTAGCCTCGTAGACACCAATAGAGACTAGAACACTTTTTTGAGCTACTAGAAAAAACTAACATACGGTGCAACTAGGCGAGAAGCCTTTTGTATTGGTGTCCATAGGAGTCGGGCTGAGTGGGAGCCTGAGGACACCAAGAGGAAAACATTAACGACGACAACCTGTGCAGAGGTGTGGAGCAGCTGAAAAAAATGAGTAGACCCACGCGTGGGTACAGGGTTGACTGGAATTCTAGAGCTAATAAGTTGCAGAGAGAGAACTGAGTGTGCAACAAAGTTGGTCAAGGAGTTAAGCAAGCTGCGCGATGGAAAAGGTTGAGTCACTGATAATGACATTGTGTGTAAGACCAACGTGGATTGGAGTCAGGCCAACAGGAGCATCGTGACAAGGTGGGATGAGGTAGGAAATTTCAACCCGTTGAAAGAGTAGATCGTTCTATTGTTTGAGGAGCAGGAGTTGTGGGACATTGTGGAAAAGACTGCCCCAATTTCTGTAGATCTTACTCATTTGGATGTGCTTAATAAGAAGAATGTGAAGGCCAAGAAAATAATCTTGGATTCTGCTAAAGACCATATTATACCTTATGGATGGGGAAGAAGAATGCCTTTGAGATGTGGGCATCCTTAACCAAGTTATACTAGAGTACAAACCAAAACAAGAAGATGGTGTTGAAGGAGAAACTGAGAAACGCCAAGATGTTTGAAACTGACACAATTACATCATACCTAACTAGGATCACTTAGATTAGAGATGACTTGGCAGTAGTGGGGGAAACTACCGATATGAAGAGTTGGTCAGATTAGCCTTGAGTGGCTTCCCTCTGAAATGGGATGTCTTTGTTGATGTGATTGTCATATGGCAAAATTTGCTTAGTTGGGATAGATTTTGGGATGATTTCGTATAGGAAGAGACAAGGAGACGTTCCAAAACTGGAAGCCAACATTATGGTGGGGATAATGAGGAGAATTTTGTTGTTGATGTAAAGGGCAAAAGTAAAGTAAAGGGCAAAAGTAAAGTAAAGGGAAGTGGGGGATCTGCTTCCCTGAAGGACATGAGCAAAGTAAAGTGCTTTGCATGTCAGAAGACTGGTCACTATGCGCGCCAGTATCCATACAAGAAGAAGAAGAAGAAGAAAGAGGATCAGGTGGATGCATCAACATCAATTGAGATTGATGACTTTATAGAGAAATTTGAGAAATAATTTTCTCTTGTTGCTTGTACTTTAGATAGTAGTACTACTGTGTATGATGATAGTGGGTTATGGCTACAGGACAATAGAGTGTCCATTCACATGACGGGGATGAGGTTAGTGTTTTGTAGTGTTATAGAGACATACTCACACTGCCATGTGAGTTGTGGAGCTAGCACCACACATGCAACGAAGGGGGTGGATGTGTTAGATTCTAGCTAGAATCAGGAGGATTTTTGGAGTTGACAGGGATGTTATTTGTTCCAGGGTTGATGGTACACATGCTCTTAGTATTAGCCTTGGAGGATGCTGGATATAGAATTTTGTTCCCAGATGGATAGGTGCTTCTATATTCAAAGGGAGCGACCTTGGATGCAATTGTAGTGCTTGGCATCAAACATGGGTAGTCATATAGATTGCTGGGACAACTTGTGGGTATATCCAAGGGGATCTTGGATACAGGATTAGCGTTAGTTGCTGCGAGAGAGCAGGTGGCGAGGAAGAGTGATTCTTCAAGTTTTTTGGTTAGGAGCCACAACTGGTATGCTATAACATTATTGGACGCTCAGGACCAGGATCCTAGGAGCATGGTTGGAAGGAACGAGTCTTTAGATCAGATTTCGAAGCAAGTATTAGGGAAGTCTTCTATTTCAGAGGGAGCAGCTACAAAAACGGGTAATGTGGTGGTGTTGGAGATAGATCCAAGTGGAGAAAGTTCTTCTAGAGGTACCTCCCTTGCTAAGAGGGAGTGTTGATTTTTGTAGCTCGGAAGGTACTTCTAGCCTTGTGTCTTGACTAGAAGGACCTTGATTTGTCTCTTTAAGAGCTTGCATGTGACATGCCGAGTGTGCAAGTGAGTTGCATGCATGCGGATGTGTTGCATGTGACATGCATGAGATGTGCATGTAAAGCAAGCTGATGACTTGTACTTGAGTTAAGGTAAGAAAAGCTAAAGGTAAGAATGTTAACTCTTATCTTTAGTTAACTTGACGCGCTAATTTTGGTCGTCAATCTTAGCGTAGGAAAGTTATAAATTGAGCCTAAGTGTTGAGGCTAAGACACAATGACAACACATAATTGAGAGAAGCTTCTTAATGTGCGTGTGCTTCTCAGTGAGAAAGTGCAAAGAGGTTGGTGATCAGTTTTGTATTTTCTCAGTTGAGCCATTATCCCAATACGAGAGCCCAAGTAAGTTTCGTGATTAATTTATAAATGAAGAACTATTGATTGGGCAAAAATATGTTTCTGTGTATGTGATTCAAATCGAGTAATTTTGCTTCCGTTAAATATTTTTGGTTAGGAACTTAGCCATATATTCGTTTAGTTAATAATTGTTGGGAATTGAACACTGGGTGCTGGGTTCGGGAAATTCTAACAATAAAAACACCATAATCGTCCTTCTTACCCAACAAAGGTGCCATTAGAAATCACAAAGCTGGTTACAGGACATTGATTTAGTGGTTAGTCGTGTGCAACCAATTTTGCTCCATGAAGTAATATAAATGCATTTCTCAAAAGGAATTGGTTACAGGAATACAATAGTGGCATACTAACCTTGGACAGTATGAAGAAAACAAAGAACAAATCCTGGCAAGTGGGTCCTCTCTCTCGTTCAAACTTTCTTCTCTTTTAAATCAGTTAGATTGAACACCACGAGACAATCATGGTAGTAATCTTGAACTTCATAAATGATTTGCAACATGGCAGTGTGAGAACCTCTCATGTAATCAACTTACTGTAGACATGGCTATACCAAACCTATTGTAGTGAACAACATAACATGAAGAAAAAAAAGAACAAATACGGGCAAGTTAGTCCTCTCTCCCTTTTAAGATTTAGCCTCAATCAAATCCCTTAGACTAAACACCATGCGATAGTCATGGCAAGAACCTTGAACTTCATAAATGATATGCAATAGGACCGTGTGAGAACCTCTGATGTAGTCAACCTACCATAGACACAGGTATGTCAAACCTGACTTGTGACAATATTACATATGTGAAAGGTACCCAATAAAACTTGTGTAACCCCAACTGTCCACTATGACCATCTGACCAACCTCTTAATTAGTTGAAGTTGTAACTAATAATTCCTCCTTTACCACACATATGGTTAGGTCATACTATATGATGACCTAGCTCTTTTACTTGCAGTACTAGTAGTACTAACATTCTAGATTGAAATGATTCTATGATTCTAGAATCTACAATGTTATATATGAATAAGAAATATGAACCATGATGTTATGACTTGTTTTTATTTTTGAATTCTTGTTTGTCATTTGAGATTTCAGGTTTTTAAATATAATATATTTATTAAGCAATTAGGGTTAGGGTTTGATCCCTTGATTCCTAATTTTGGGATGAGCACCCCACCCACAATGGATTCTTCTGCAAATTCCAATCATACACATAGTTTGTCTAACTTTGTTGAAAAATAAAGTTTTCCTACAAAATGGTATTGGCTCTTCACTTGATGTTTCATTTTATTTAGGGACATGTATAAGTTTTTACGGAAACATGATTTATCATCGCCATTATTTTGGTTTCAGATGTCAAAAATAATAGTGATTTCCCCAAGAGGTGCTCTCTAGTCCACTATGGTAGAGATGTAATGACCTGTCCTGTCCTGTCTTGTTTAACATTTTGACTCGATCAAATTACAATTACATAAAGATAAAATAAAAAAAAAAAAATAAAATAAAATAAAATAAAATAAAATAAAATAATAATTAAAGTAAAATAATTAATTTAGCGTTCGTAGCTTTTAGACTCTAGATTTTGAATATAATATTTTTATTTTAAAATATAATATAATATTTTTTATTGTTTTAAAAAAAATTACTTAGTTTTTATTGGGCCGAGAGGTGCTCGCCAACCCAGTATGCTAGAGATGTGTAACACAACGTAATGTAATATAAACATTTTGTCTCGGTAAAAATAAAATTAAAATATGGTAGAGATGTGTAACTGAATGTAATGTAAACATTTTAACTCGGTGAAAATAAAATAAAAAATAACAAAATAAAAATAACCCCATAAAAATTAAATAGTAAAAAAATAAAAATGACCCATGGTTTGACCCATTGTATTCATGTGGGTTATAACTTATTTAAGGTGGAAATTAAACTAGCCTAGCCTAGATCCATCTTAGTTTGATGTTATATTTAGATACATAATTAACTGTAGAAAATGATGGCGATGAATCCATGTAGCCTGTAAAGGTAAAATGTTTTTATGGATATGTTCACACTGGTCATTTGTATGGATCTGTTTGGTGGCCCTTTTTTGTATGTTTTGTTTCTATCGTTGAATGGATGAATACATAATGTGTATATATGGGTAGAAGCTTCTTCATTCTAATGGATTCTTTGATAATCACTTTAATATAATAGCTGTAATATATTCTGTTAATTAATGTGTAAGAATGTGCTATAGAAATTGTTATATAAAAATGAATTATTATGTAAACTATTAGTTTAATTAGGGTATAGGGCATGATCAAAGATCATGCCCATACACCAAGAGGCACGCAGGGCTATATTTAAGCCCTTGCCTCTCACTCTGTAAAGCATCAATTCATTCATTATTAATAATATATATAACTTTTATGATAACTACTGAGTTTGTCTCTTTCATGTGGTATCAGAGCCACCACTGCGCTGTGTCCATCCACTGCTTGAACTATCGCACCATTCTTCTGCCCTCACCCATCCCTGTCTCCACCGTCAGCCATTTTTTTTTCTCCCACCAATCACTTGATCCCCTATTGCAATCCGTTTCTCCACCTTTGCGCTGGACTGCCCCAACATTCCGTTGTTTTGCCCCGACCACTGTCGTCCATCAATCCACTTCACTCATTATTCCTCCGTTTTCGCGACATATCCTTCCGCCGTCACCTTTGTTCCGTCACGGCAAACAGTCTAGTCCTTTGTCCCCGTTGTTTCGTATGGCCCATCACCGTGCTCCTCCTTATCCCGTTCCAACAGCCGCCGGTTCCTCCCCATCGCTGCTGCTCCTCAACCATCCCAACAACCGCTGATTCATTCTTCCAATAAAACATTATCGTGAATTAGATTATTAATCGCACTATAGTATTTAATATTATAACTATATAATAGACCATACATTAATATTCATTAATATATATATATATATATTATTTGATATGGCTAAGACAGACAAGCTGGAACTTCTCAAACATATGGAGAGCGGTTCTGAATTCATTGCCACTTATTCGTGACGGCCTTACGTGGAGAACATCTGATGGGACATATGTCCGTATAGGCCTTGACCTTTGGATAGGATGTGAGAATGCACACTTACTACCTGAAGGATTACTCTAGAACCTAACTGAGAAAGGCATCACACGCATCTGCCACATTGTGGACCAAGAGAGATCAACCTTCCTGCACCAAGCGTGGAAGTCTGCCCACAACCTGCTCTTACCTCTTCATTGGCACCAACCTTGGAGAGCATACACATCGGCCCTCACTGAATCTCACATCCGTATACTGGAAGGGGAGGGTGAGATTACATGGGCTATCGCAAAAAATGATTGGTACTCTCCAAAAGAGGGGTATCTACATCTTGCCAATAGACACAAGGCACTACACATCGATATATGGTGGAAAGGAATGTGGAAGCTCAAAGCCCCCCCTCGAACAAGATTACTCATGTGGTCCATCCTCAAAAACAAGGTCCCGACCGGAGAAAACCTTATCAAAAGGGGGCTTTATGGGCCCTATTGGTGCTGCCTATGTAAGGACAACACTGAAACCGTGGATCACTTGTTCCTCTCGTGTCCCATCACCACCGACCTCTGGAACTCCACTCTCTCGCACATCCCTTCAACCTCCACCTGGAGAGGACAGACCACAAAGGAGGTATGGGCTAACTGGTGGACATCTGCATCTTCGTAGAAAGCTAGAACCACCCCCCCCCCCCCCCCCTTCCTCATTAGCTAGGGAATTTGGATAGCCAGGAAATGTATCATTTTTCAGGGCTCCGCCCCTCATTGGCCAACCATCATAGTTAGAATCCTCGCCGATTACAACATTATACCTGAGGATGAGGCTAACTCTCCACCAAAAAATATCATCCCTGAGACCATTGATCACTCACAACCGTGGGCATCTTTTGACGGATCGACACAAGAGACAAGATGTGGGGGAGGGGCTGCTCTATATTTAACAAATTCCCATTACTACCATATACAAATGGGACTTGAAGATGGCACTAACAACTATGCAGAACTCATCACAGCAAAAAATCTCATTCAATCTGCAATTGAAAAAAACTGTCGAAATCTTCAAGTTTTTGGTGACTCAAAAATTGTTTGCAATTGGATAAACAAATCTACAACATGTCATGCTTACACATTGTGGCACATATTGGATGAGGTACACAGATACATAACTTTTTTTGATAGTTTTGCATGTCACCATATCTACAGGGAACGAAACACACTTGCTGCCAAACTTTCCAAAGAGGCAGCGATTCGGTTACCCAACCTCTGAATGGTTCAGGAGTAGCGAGAAGGGGATCACTACCAGTATTGCCATCGCCCATACATGGAACATGCAGCATAGGCTCAACAGGAGCCTGATATCATCTGATATGCGACTTGTTATTTATGTTTATATTTATCTAGCTTATACATAAACAATGCATGTTACGAGAATATTCTCTGCGTAGAGTAAACAAAATTTTGAGTTTTTAACATCACATTTTCAAGGAAGTGTCTCCCTGCGTGGAGAACATATCTGCTTTTATTTTTTTGACAGGTACATAGCCATTTAAATCATGCATATGGACATAACAACTACAACATGTAATTTTCCGTATATTAATGAAAATTATGATTTTTCCAAGGGGAAAAAATATTATATTTGATATATATGATTAATATTAAAAAATAAAAATAATTAATTGATTAAAAAAATTAGGATCAAGTTAAGGAAAAGGGTTAAGTTGGATAAATATACTCCACCTCAGATCCGCTCAATGGCTTCATCAATGTCGATGGCCGATTTTAAGAGACTAGTAGACCTTGAGACTAAGGTGATTGGACAAGGTGATAAAAGCGAGGAGCTCCATAACACCTCCAGAACACAACAAAGGGAATAAAGAGCCAGCTTGAGGAGAACAAGAATGAATTTAAAAAGGATCAGGTAGATCTTTCAGTTAAGGTGGATCAAGCTATGTATGGTGATGTTGGGTTGTATTTGTACCAGCTTGAAGATTACACCCGATCAAATACTCTAGAATAATGAGGCTATTCAACATTTCAATTCTCCAAATTCGTCAAAATCATCAGACGCACATGAGAAACCCGAGTCTCCAAAGACATCTTCCACGCCTAATCAAGAAATAGTAACACGAATTTTCAAAATAGGCAGCACTGGAATACATACACCAATATGTCATTTTCAAATCAATACCCCTTTTTCGCTTCGCCGATAGCGACATATCAACGAAGAGAAAAAAATTGAGCTATCCAAATTTGACGATAATGAAAAATGCAACATTGCTTGGCTCAATAAAGCAAAAGAATATTCCGAGATTTACGATATTGACAATGATGATGAAAAGATCAGCCATACTTCCATGGAAATGGAAGGCGAAGGATATAATTGGCATATGTGGTGGAAGAAGACGACACTTGCTATCAGTTGGAGGAAATTTAAGGATGCGTGCTTTAAAAGGTTCCAAGGTGTCAAGGAAGAAGAGTTCTTCTCAACACTCACCAGATTGCGACAAAAAGGAGATGTGGATGAATACACTCGAGAATGGGAGACTTTAGCAACATGAGTACCTAGATTATCAGAAACTCGTCTCATTTAATCATACACCTCGAGACTTAAACCCCATCTACAAGTAGAACTTGAGCTTCATGACATTACGTCGATAGAAGTAGCAAGACAAAAAGCAAAATTTGTTGAAAAGAAATTGAAATGATGTTGCGGTCAAAGGCTGAAAGAGTATATTCCAACATTGATCACACAAAATATGTTCCACCACATCTTTGTGAAGGGGAAAAAACTAACGTGGAAATGCAAAGGATGAAAGAGGGCAAGTGCAAACATTGTGGTGAAAAATGGGACCCTAAACATAGGTGTGTTAAAGGAAAAGAGACCAAAAACCTGTATAAATGCGAAGGAACTAATGATTTAGATAGTGATGAATCAGATGTAGAAGAAATAGAAGATTCCCCAAAATTCTCTCCAGAACTAGATGACCAAAGCATTTCGCAAGTATCATTATCGGCCATGACAGGTATATCACAACCCAAAACATTAAAAATAAAAGGTTATATCAAGAAGCACAATGTAATAGTTCTGATCGATACTGGTAGCACCCACAATTTTTTTGACTCAACCATGGCAAAGAGACTCAATATTTTCTCGTTTCCCATGCCCAACATCAAGGTTATGGTAGCCTACGGTAAGAAAATTGAAAAGGTAGAGAAATGCCATAAAGTCAAATTGCAGATTCAAGACTTTAATTTAGAATCTCCGTTCTACATGGTACCATTAGGAGGAGTGGATGTGGTCTTATGTATCCAATGGCTACAAACCCTCAATACTTACTCTGCCAACCATCAAAAGAAATTTATAAAATTTAAATGGTAAGGGCAGAAATACAAATTATATGGGTTCCAACCACCTGAGAACCAAATTGTATCATCTTCCCAGATGATGAAAATGATTCGGAAGGGAGCGCCAACTTATGTAGTACAGTGTCATCAATTAGAAATGTTAACTTCGAATCTAGTCAACGAAGAAGAACCAGAAGTCCAAGAGCTAATTCAAAAGCACGAAAAAGTTTTCCAAGACCTTCCAATGAAGATGCCGCCTAAAAGACATAACAAGCATACAATAGAGGTCAAAGCAGGATCAAACCCCATCAACATCAAACCGTATCGATATCCACATCATCAAAAAACCGAAATTGAGAGATTAGTCCAAGATCTTTTAAAATGTGGCATCATCACGAAAAGTAAAAGTCCATATGTTGCCCCAGCTGTATTAATTTGGAAGAAAGATGGATCATTCAAATTATGCGTCGATTATCGAGGACTAAACAAAATAACAATTAAAAATAAGTTTCTAATTCCTTTTGTCGATGAAATGTTGGATGAACTACATGGCGCTAAATACTTCTCAAAACTGGACCTAAGGTCAAGATATTACCAAATCATAATAAGATTGGAAGATGTAGCAAAATTGCATTTCAAACACATGAAGGTCATTACGAGTTTAAAGTAATGCCTTTTGGTTTAACCAATGCACTGACAACATTCCAAGCTACTATGAACGAGTTATTTTGTCCATATCTAAGGAAGTTTGTGTTTGTGTTCTTTGATGACATTTTAATTTATAGTAAAACTTGGAAGGAGCACTTACAACATTTGGAGAAAGTTCTTACTGTGTTGGAAGAGCATTAGTTCTATGCCAAGAAGTCAAAATGCACTTTCAGGAAGGAAGAAGTAGAATATCTCAGACATATAATATCCAAGGAAGGAGCTAAAATAGATCCTAACAAGATCAAGGCTATAAGGGAATGGCCCAAACCAATTAACATCTCCAAGCTAAGAGGATTCTTAGGATTAATCCGGTATTAACGAAGATTCATTAAAAACTATGCCCATCTAACCGCACCCCTATCAAACCTTCTAAAGAAGAACTCATTACGATGGATTGATGAAGCATAAAAGTGTTTTGAAGACTTGAAAGAAGTTATGTCTAATGCCCTTGTATTGGCAACTCCAGACTTCTCAAAACCATTTGTAATTGAATGTGATGCCTCAAGTTTTGGCATAGGAGCAGTACTAATGCAGGATGGCCATACAATCGCGTTTGAAAGCAGAAAACTCAATAAGCACGAACATCTCAAGCCTACATACAACAAGGAAATGCTTGCTATTATGCACACATTAGCCAAATGGAGACAATATCTCTTGGGAAGTAAGTTCTTAATACGAATAGATCATAATAGTCTTCAACATCTCCTCCAACAGAAAACGCTATCTACAGAACAACAAAAATGGATAGAAAAAAATTACTACCTTTGACATAGAAATATTACACAAGAAAGGGAAAGATATTGTAGTCGCTGATGCTTTGTCGAGGAAAGACGAAGAACCATCATTATTCGCAGTGTTAGTGGTTGTGCCTGAATGGCTTAATGATATTCGAAGTGAATACGAAAAGATCCAGAAACAAGTGCTATAATCAATAATCTTCCTTAGAATTCAAAATTTGAATGGAAGAACGATATTCTATGGTACAAGGGAAGAGTTTATCTGAATGTAGATTCCAAATTTAAAGCCAAGGTTCTCAAAGAGTCGCATGATTCATTGTCAGTCGGACATGTAGGATTCTTTAAACCTACTACAACGCACACCAATCATTCTTTTGGAAGGGAATGAGCAATGATATTCAAAAATATGTAGCCGAATGCGATAAATGCCAGAGGAATAAAAACGAAATATTATGACACCTGAACTACTTCATCCCTTAAACATTCCGAATCAGAAATGGGAGGAAATATCAATGGACTTTATTGAAGGTTTCCCTGCGTTTGATGATAACGATAAAATTCTTGTAGTAGTCGACAAACTCACCAAGTATGCTCACTTTATTGCAATGAGGAAATCAGACCTAGCAAAACAAATTGCTGAAACATTTTGCAAAAATATTTACAAATTACATGGATTTCCCAAGGTTATTGTGAGCGATAGAAATGCCAAATTTAAGGGTAAATTTTGGAAGGAATTCTTCAAATATATAAGAACCTACCTTAACATGAGTTCAACTTACCATCCTCAAACAGATGGCCAAACAGAGGTTGTCAATAAGTGTTTAGAAGCCTACTTACGTTGTTATGCCACAAAGAAACAAAATAAATGGGTTCAATGGTTACATCTCGCTGAATGGTGGTACACTTCCACTTACCACACATCAGCGAAAATGGCTCTTTTTCAAGATTTGTACAGTTACGAACCGCCGAATTGGAAGGACTTTGCTATCATCGAGATGAAGTTGCCAGCTGTTAAAAACCAGTTAGAAGAAACCCAAAAAGTCGTCCAAACTCTGAAAGAAAATCTAAATAATGCAAGAGCTCATATGAAGCAGCAAGTTGACTGAAATAGAACCGAGAGAGAATTTGAAGTTGGAGATTGGGTATTTGTCAAACTTCAACCATACAAACAATTGTCCTTAAAACAAAAATGAAAAAAAAATTGGCACTAAGGTTTTATGGACCATATTAGATCAACAGAAAGATCAACCAAGTCGCACACTATTTAAGCCTTCTTGATAAAAGTCGTGTTCTTAACTTCTTCCATGTAGCTTGCCTCAAAAAGGCACTTGGTGAACATCAATTAGCACAAACAACACTTCCGACTTTAGATGACGAAGGAAGGGTTATTCTAGAGCCAAAAGGTATCATATCCAGCAGGGAAAGGATGATACGATCACGAGTAATCAAAGAATACTTGATTAAGTGGAAGGACTTACCAGAAGAAAAAGCTTCTTGGGAGACTGAAGCATTTCGTCAACAACATCTGTCATTACGTATGCTTTGAGGACAAAACATCTTTTTGGGAGGAAGGCAATGTTATATAAAAATTAGTTATTCTGTAAACTATTGGTTTAATTAGGGCATAGGATCATGCCCATCCACCAAGAGGCAATTTGGGTTGTATTTAAGTCCAAGCCTCTCACTCTGTAAAGCATCAATTCATTCATTATTAATAATATATATATCTTTTATGATAATTACCAAGTTTGTCTCTTTTGGAAATAGAGCTATAATGGTGGATCTAGGATTGTAAGTTTAGAAATGAATAAGCTTAACTATTAAAGTGGGTTGGGGTGAGGGGAGGAGGTGGGGGAAATATTAGGTAAAATGTAATTATTACATTTTATTTAATATTTCTGCCTACCTTCATCCACTTTTTACTAGGTTGCGAGAAATATTGGGTAAAATATAATACTATAATATTACATTTTACCCAATATTTACCCTCAATTGGTCCACTTTTTATTGTAATTTTCCTTTATATTTGAAGTTTAAAAGTAAATAAACTCAACAATAAAATTAGAGGGGTGAGGGAAAATATTGAGTAAAATGTAATATTTAGGCTGGGAGGTGAAGAGAAATATTAGGTAAAATGTAATATCTACATTTTAATTAGTAATTCACCCCACCTCTGGCCACTTTTTATTGGGTGGGAGTGGTAATAAATATTGGGTAGATTTCCTATCACTCGGTCCATTTTTTATTAAAAGTTTTCTTTATATTTGAGGTTCATAAGTAAACTTAATTCCTAAGTAAACATTTGATCCCAATAGCGTAGAGATGTTGTAATGTTTAACATTTTGACTTGGTCAAAATAAAATAAAAATAGTAAAAATAATATAAAATATAAATAAAAAAAAAAAAATTAATAATTATATTATATTTTATAACTATAATTAATAATTAATCCAACCTAGATCCATCTTAACTCTGGATGTACCAAGCGTTGAGAGGGATCACATCTCTTGAGATGCAAACCTCTTTTAAAGTGAAAAAGAGATTTCATCGCTCTTGAAGCTTGGTAATCTAGAGTTAAGATGGATCTAAGTTGGTAGATAACAACTAGGCTTTGTGCATGTCTTTTCTTATTATCATGTAATTTGTACACAGTTAATGCCTAATTCACATGACATGAGGACATGGGACATGAAGAACATGAAAATACGATATCTGACATGTAACACGGTGACCCCCAGAACATGACACTAAGGACACGTTAATATTATATATTAAAAAATATAACAAATTACTGAATAACAATTGAAATATATAAAACATTTACATGATGGTAATACGAGTTCAATCCAACAGCTAATGCATATAATAAAAATACATCTCTAAACCAAAAATACATCAAAGGGGCCCTAACTTGCTTGTAGAGTCCCAAAAAAATCTTGCTACAACAAATAACTAGTACTACATATCATCAAAATCATCGCCTATATTGGAATCCTCATCATCAATATCACTGTCTTAGCATTACAATAAGATACAAAAAGTTTAACATGTCAAGTCAAGATTTTGTTTGAGTGATGGGTACATTTTTCCTAGTGTCATGTTAAAGAAGTTCAACAATCATTGCCACCAACATCGAGATATATAAAGAGCTTCGTCCTATTAATTAAATGCTAGTTCCATGCCCCCATATGTGACAGACTCCAAAGGAAATGTTGCAATCCCCCCAATCCTGAAAACCTGAAAATTGATAAGTCTGCTGGATTTTGAGTGGGATCTAAAATTCTACTTTCTCCATATGAAATCCAGCGAGGTTGGAACCATTCTCAAACATCCTAAGTCAATTACTGGTAATGTTAAAAATTTAAGTCCCTTTTACTCTAAGAATTTAAGAATTTAACATTACTATTAATCACATAGCATTAATAGGGCCTGGACAAATTCACTTCTAAACACTTGGAATCCCATCTAACATTGCTTAATTGCCGTTAGCTGCACTCCAAAACTTTTGAGAGCTCCAAATCCGTGATTGAATTGCATGAGAATGAGGCAATAAATTGATTTTATGATGTTTTTTCACTGGACATGTGTCCAAATTTTGGGACACTAGCAGGGCTTGTGTCTGACACCAGTCAGACTCGTGTCCTGCGAACAGTACACAAGTCAAACTTGTGTTGGACATGTGTCATGTATGACACATGAAATACGTGACATGAGGGGGGGGATGCGTCATGTTACTTAGGTTAATACCCAATCTGCAGAGCCTACCGAACTTTCATTATATGAAACATGAAGACCTTATGTTTATAATTGAATTCAGTAAGGGACTGCTTACTTAAATATTATCATAACCCTTACCTCTTTTATGTTGTCTTAAAATGTTTTCTGGTATGTAGCCCCCACATCTTTTATGTGGATATATGTCTTCGTTATGTCTGAAACCTATTTTTTTATTGGATTTATTACTCAATATAAGTGCATCAACTTGGTAATAAGCTTTGAATTTTTGTCATACTAAATTGCACTGTGTAATATGTTAATGCAGATTTGTTTTGATTGCAATGCTAAAAGTCCCAGTTGGGCGTCCGTGACATATGGAGTATTCATTTGTCTTGATTGTTCAGCAATGCATCGGAGTCTTGGTGTTCATGTCAGTTTTGTGAGGTAAGATGAAGTAGTAATCATAATATACAATTATGTTATTTTGTATCTTGATGTACTAGAATCAACAGAAGGAGATCAGTTTGTACAAGCCTCAAGGTGCTTGACATGGACTACAAAACTTTACAGATAAGATTGAACTGTAAATGCAAAATTGGCTCATAGTTTTCTAATAAAAACTGAAATTGGGGAATTTATAATTTTATATTATAATAAAAGCTGCAGCTAAGATAATAACACTGTTAAATATACTATATGTTGAAAATTTCAAATATGGATTACAGTATATTGTTTTCCTTGTACAAAATTTATGCATGTCTTTTGGCAAAATTTTCCGATATTTCCTACGACTACACATTTTGTAAAAAAAATTCCTAAAATGCTTATAACAGTAAAAGCATTTACTTAACAAAAATCATAAGGACTAACAGCCCCGTCCAAGATGGCATTTGTAGGGACTGAGCCTTGCGTCCCATCTGCACTTCATCAGCCCTTCTTTTCTGAGACCCCCATGAACTGAACTGACTGGCATTCTTTGACTGGATATACCAGTCTGAGCTCCCTTGTTCAGATTTATAACCGTATTCTTGAAGATGCTGCATTCTGCTTCTAGCGTGGCTATCTGCTGCAATTTGGGAAACTGTTTGTTGCTCATTGCCGTGTATCATAGCTGTGATAAAAAACAAGGAAGTTCTGTTGCACTGAATCTGGTCGTAATGACTTCAAAGCACCTTTCACAGCTCTTGAATTCCCCTATGATCCATGAAGTCAAGTTCGAAACAGACAAAGGGCCTCAAATACTATTCACCTGACTCTAGACTCTAGCTCTGCAAGTTCTAATTCTTTTATGCTTCAGAATGGGAGACCACTCGCAGTCTCTGTTCTAATTGCCAGTAGAAACAAGACCAGGCAGACAAAATGCAAACGTGCCAAAGAAATGAAATCCAACGGTCCAGGCCTTTGACTACCTGTGCACCTTGCAACGTACACAAGATACTTAGGTTTGAATTTTACAGTTTTAAAACCAGACACAGCAAAACCACCTCCAAAGATCCCCATTCCCAGTTATTAAAAGCACTAGCAAACTGGCTCTAGTGTCACCAGAGGAGCAAGAAACAAACTGGAGCAGATTTGAAATAAAAGAACAAATAGATAGAAACCTTTCAAATATAATCCCTGGAAAAAGGATCATTGGACCCCATAAGATGCAACAAATCTAAAGTAGCTACAGAGCTGCTTACTAGACCATAAATAAAATGCTGGTGCCAGAAGCCAGTCTCTCTTGGGTGCCACCCTCTCCTAAACTCCAGCATCCCACCTCGAATCTAGAATTCTCCATTCAGTGCCTCAAATTTGTGTAAATCCATGGGGATCAAGCATGCTATGGGGTACAATAGCCTGGTTAATATTTTGATCCTGCCATCAAGCAGAGACTTGATTGTGCAGGGCATGTGGAGTTTAAATGATCCTTCTCTCTCCATTAAATTTGATGGGATATTGGTGAATTTTCTACAAGATGAACAATAGAAACCAATTTTCTGTTCTGATAATTACTTCTAACTTATCTTTAATTAATTTATCTTGTTTTACATATATCATTCAGCAATTATACACAGAAAATCTCAACAGTATTGTAACAAAACATTAGAAATAAATAAGATCATAAAGAGACAGCCATGCACAATAGAGACAACAGATTTTTCCCTGGGAAACCCAAACTTGGGAGAAAACTCAGCGACTTCTTCTAGGAAAAATTATTCTTCAACAAGGTTTTGTAGGTTTTAACCTTGTACAGAAATTACCTGCATACGAATTCTAAAATACAGAAAATAAACAATGCGAGAGCATAACACATAAAACACATATACACAGAGATTTTCTCTAGATCCCAAAACCGGGACTACCAGCTTGATTTTTCATTATGTTCCTTTCAATGTTATAATACATATTTATACATGTCGAAGAATCCGATACCATGGATCGAAAACCATTGCGTCCAAAACCATGGACCGAAAACCATTGCGTCCAAAACCATGGACCGAAAACCATCGCGTCCAAAAAAAAACATGTGCGAAAATCATGCACAAAACCATAGGTGGGTCCGCCCAACCTAACCTAGGTTCCAAAACCAAAATTTTTAGGGGCGCTGCCTTGGACCCCATAAAGTGGGGTTATGAGTACACCTCAAACCCCATGTGACCTCCCCCCCTCAAACCCCCAGTTAACTATGTGGGCTAGTCGTGGAAAGAATATAACACAACCCAACACCATCATCATTGTACCGAAAAAGGATAGAACTTAGCGAATGTGTATTTATTATAGGGCGCTAAATAAAATTATGCTCAAGAAAAAGTACCCCATTGCAAGGATAGATTATCTATTGGATTCGTTGCAACAAGCGAAATGATTTACCAAGATGGACTTAAAGTGTGGGTATCACCATGTTCGAGTTAGAGAAGAAGATACTTGGAAGACCACCTGAAAAGCCATGCAAGCTTTGTATGAGTGGTTAGTCACGCCATTCAACTCATGTAATGCACTAGCTACATTTATGAGGTTAATGAATGATATAATACACCCTTTTATAGATTCATTTGTTATTGTCTATTTGGATGATATATAGGGATATAGTGCTACATGGGAGGAGCACATCTCACATTTGATGCAACTGTTGCAAACTTTAAAGCACCAACTACTAGAAAATCTCAAGAAGTGTGAGTTTTCGAAACAACATTTGGTGTATCTAGGTATGTGATAGGTGGATAGGAGTTGAAGATAGATCCCACCAAGATGGAGTCCATCATGAAATGGCCAATGCCTAATAATGTTTATGAGGCTAGTAGTTTCATTAGGGAAGCAAAATACTCGAGGAAATTCATAGCCTCATTTTTATCAGTAGCAACATCACTCCATGCCATAATAACAAATGATAAGAGTTTCCAGTGGGGAAAGGGCCAACAACAGGCCTTTGAGGATTTAAAGAAGAAGATCAATCAAGCACCAGTTTTGGCATTGCCAAACTTGCAACAACCCTTTGAAGTGGAGATAGATGCGAGTGGGTACGTTGTGGTAGTGGTCTTGATGTAGGGAGGAAGGCCTATATGTTGTTATTATGAAGTATCTCATGTGGTGGTTCTAAAATACCCTACCTATGACAAGGAGCTCTATGCCCTAGTGTAAGCTATAAAAAATTTGAAGCATTATTTGATGGGAAAGGAGACAATAAAAGACATATATCACCAACTACTATAGTACCTACAAGCCTAAAATAAACTACAACATAATAGGCATTACAAGTGGATGGGGATTTCGTTGATTTTCTAGTATAAACAAGACTAGAGTAGTTTTTCACAATTGATAACTACTTCTAATGATATAATGAGTCCTTTCTTCACACTTCAATCATCAAGTAGCTATACATGAAAAAATCCAACCATTCAATTCTTCAATAGAGCAATATAGAGATCATAGTAGATAGTAAACAATAAATAAGAAAAACTGAGAATTAGGTTCACAATCAAGGCAAAACCCACAACGGGAAAACCCAACCGCAATTCTTTCCTTATGAGAGAAAAATTTTGTTCATGAAAACTACATCAATATATTCCAATAAATCCAAATCTCACCTCAATGTAGTCCTAGTAAAAAACTAGTCAACATGAGAGAGAAAAGAGAACTTATGGTCAACTGTAAAGGTCTGCACAGTGAGGCCGAATCTCGGCCCTGTGGTGGCTGATTAGACAAGATGAAATTTGGTCATGAGGTACCCACAGAAAGTTAATGCACCAGTTAAAACACTTTGGTCAAATCCATGGGCAAGAAATTCGGTTAATGTTGGTCAACATCCCAACACAAGAGTGAAATCATAGTCAGCAAGAAGAGTTACTCTACATGCTCCTTACATGTCATCGAAGCATGTCGGCTCCTTACATTACATACCTTAACCTGTATTTATTTATCCTCATCTATCTCTGACTTCTTCACAAATCTAAATCCTGATGATGAACCACAGAGGATGGTTCAAAACGTCGATGCATAAAATAACAAGATGAATACACACATAAGATCTTACTTACAAGGGTTTTGTTCACAAACCCTAATTCACCAAACCCTAGTCTAGGGATTCAATACATAATTTATACATTAACAATAAACCCTAAAGGGGTAGGGTTTTTATAATATCAAAATCCTAAACATCAAAATAATAGGAATTCTAGGTTTCATCAACAATCCTATGTAGACTAGGGTTTCATAATCAATATTGACATACCCTTAGCAACAAGAGGCTAGGGTATTTTAGTGAACCCTAAAGGATAGGGTTACACAAGAATGATCAAATAATATCACAAGGGTAGATTCAATCTAATGATTAATCACCCTAACAAGAATCTTTATGATTCAAAACTCTAGACATAACAATGTCAGTAATTTAAAGCAAATTTCAAAAGAAGAATGAACATACTTTTACATGAGGAGAACTTTATACTAAAACTTATAGTCTAAGACATACCTTGAGTTGTTTCTTACGAAACCTTGTAGGGCATCAATTCTTTGAAGGGCTTCCTTTGCAACATAACTTCTTCCATGCTTCGAGTTTCTCCTTTGAAGTCTCCTCCATAACCTTTGTGTATTCTGCAATCTTTTCCCACCAAGGAAAGTAAAAAGAAAAGGTTATTGGCATATAATACAAACAAATATTGATATGGAAGGGAAACCGACCGTAAGGAAACAATGAAAAAGATACCTAGATTTAATAAAATGGTGAAGGCTCCCCCCTATTAATCCAATCTCGAGGGATACCTACAACTTATCAAAATAATTAAAAATGTTCTATGTTAGATCTACAAATTCTAGAAATCAAAACATAAAGGAAAACAATACAATACTAAGAAGGATATGTAGGATAAGACTTAGTAATGTAAGTCCTTGACTTCCAATTCCCCAGTTTTGTTCTTCTTTGATGGAGCTTCTTCTACAACATTTTAATGTTCTCTTTCCCTCTTCTTATTCCTTGGATTCTTAGGACAATGACTTCTATAATGACCCATCTTATGGCAATTGTAGCATTTAATCTTTGATAGGACAACTTTCTTCTTTGGTCCTTTGAACTTTTTGAAGGTTCCCTTCTTCTTGTGATGAGAAAAATAAGCATTAGAGGTGTTTTCTTCTTCACCCTCCTTCTTGTTGTTTACTAATGTTACTATAGCTTCTTCTTGATTGCATGCATTCCACATGTGCTCAAATGTTGGAGTATCCTTCCAACTGTTAAGTCCTGATACAAAGGCACTCCAAGATTTTGGTAGTCCTAGAAGAGTAGTAATTGCGAGGTATTTTTCATGGACAACTTCATCTATTGCTTGGAGTCCATATCTGATTCTAGATATCCTTATAAAGTAGGATGAAACAATGTCTTATTTTGTCATATTTAATAGTACTTAATTCATTCTTGAGACTTTCTATTTGACCAGTGTTCTTGATTGTGAATAATTTGGAGAGAGTGTCATACATCTCTTGAGCGAATTTTATGTTGTATATGTATGGAATTAGGTTATACTTAACTCCATCTACTATAAGGTTCATATCCAGGATTTCGATTTCTCTAAAATTTTTATTTTTATTTTTTATTTTTATTTTTTATTATTTTTTTATTTTTTTTTTTAATTTTTATCTTCACTTGATTCATCTGTAGGCTTCTTGTTTTTTCCTTGAACGAGATCCAAAACTTTGTTCTTTTCGAGAATGAGGTCTATCCTCTTGTTCCAAGGCCTGTAGTTGGAGGCCCTTCTAGTTTGTTTTATCCCTTCATTGAGTTTGACATAGTTCTGATAGATAATAGGCTTGTTTCTTTATATACTTCCCTTTGATGACCTTTCCTTGATCTCCTTTTTCTTCTATAGATCTTCATCCTTCCTTTTTCTTTCTTTTTCACCTTAGCTCTGATACCATATTAGAAAATTAGAAAGGCATAAATATTTTCTCTTGTTGATAATTACTTGTGATTTCTTTGAGTTCTTATGATCTTTCTTATGTTATTCTTTTATCTTAGTTCATTAAGCAATTACCAAAACCAATACACAAAGATCAAGGAAACTAGATGTAGGCACTCATCCATGGTGAAAACCCTTATGTAGGGGAAAACCCAGTCAAGAACTCTTCCTTTAGTAATTCAAGATGAGATAGACCAAGACCTTATACCTATAGACCTTCCTCCTCAACCAAGCCTTAACCTTCCAATGAGATACAACAAATTTCAATAGTCTCTTCTTGTCCAACATCTATAACCCAACATCAACCCAGAAATTTCACCTTAGGCTTCACCAACAACTACAAAATTTCAACCTCCCCAGCAACTGCAGAATTTCAACCCCCAATAGCAATCCAAAACTTCACACGTGTGCGATAAGAGAGAGAATTTTTGACTTTACTTAGATAAATAGTGTCCTCCTCCTTTTCTATCTTACTCCTTCCTTCTTGAAATTCTCACTTTTTCTGGCCCCAAAAGATTTAGATCAAACTTGATGAGTGCGTGTCAAATGAGGTTGATTTGTTGCCTTTATATAGGTGTTTCTACCTCTCTTTTTAGGCCGACTTGGTGGAGGAGGCCTAGAATACCTAATTTACATTAAAATAAATTTTTTTCTTGACAAATAAATCCAAAAAATGGTTTTTTACATTATGACATGGACAAAGACACTTGACATATACCATAGAAGCCTTTAATGGAGGCTTTGAACTAAAATAAATGACCCAAGCATGAAACCCATGCTTTAATATGTCAATTTATTTAATAATAAAATTTCTTTTTCTTTTATTTTGACAAATATATTTCATTATGACTCAAGTACAATTACGAGGATCGGCACTAGTTACATTATTCAACACTAGCATCCCTGCAAAAATCAATCAATTCATTGGATACATATTCCCCACCATTATCGGACCTTAGAGTCTCGATTCTTCTCCCTGTATAATTTTTAACCGTGCTTTCAATTCATGAAACTTCTCAAATACTTTATCCTTTGTTTTTAAGAGATATATCCATGTTTTGTGAGAATAATCGTCAATGAAAGCTTCCGCCCAAGGTTTTATTAGGCATTACCCCACAAGCATCAAAATGCACAAGGTCCAATATTCCTTTGGATCTACTATCACTGCTAGTGCATCTTCCTTTAACATTTCTCCCAAGGGCGCATCCTTTGCATATGCCAAGATGGTCTATTTTAAGTTCAGGTACACCTTTAACAAAATTCTTCAATCTAGTCAAATCTTCGTAATTCACATGAGCATACCTTCAATGCCAAATTTCACTAAGTTGAGTAGTGTTGTGTAGAAGATCTTGGATTGAGCGACCAAGGAGACGATATATTCCTCCAATTCGTACCCCAATGACTTGAGCAGTTTCAAAATATGCATTTTTCTTCCATACTAAGACTTTTCCATTAAAACAAACAACTCTATATGCTTTGGCTTCAAGAGATGATATGGACAACAAATCTTCTTCAAACTATGGACATATAAAATATTGTGAATAGATACATTACCCCGAGATTCCAATTGGAAGGATGACATACCAATGCCCTTGAATTAATATTTTCCATTATCTCCAAGCTCAACCTCTTGAGTAATCTTCTTTTCAGTCGATTCATATAGATGTTAATAATTTCTAGTCATGTTCGTAGAGGTACCACTGTCAACTAAACAAATTTCTTCACGACTTTCATTGGAAATTGTAAGAGAAAAATAAAATGAGTATCCAAAATCAGAATCATGTCTCCTATGCCTCCTCTTTGAAGATGGATCATTTAGATAAAAAATAGAAGCATGATGTCTTCATCTTCTTTTATGATCATCATTCCTTTCATAGTCATCTCTTCCATTATTTTAAGGAAAATGGGTTTGATAGTGACCATAAGATTAACAATGAAAACATTGGACATTTTTTAGATCATTTCTATCTCTTCTATCTCAAGAGGGAGGAGGAGGACTTCTTTGTGAAGTATATTAATTTCTTGGAGTAGATCTAGAACCTTGTCTTTTACTAGAACTTCTTTGAAACTTTCCAAAATTAGGTCTCTTCTTATTACTCTTAGCATGGGTTTAAAGGCTTCCTCATTTGGTTCTTCAACATGATCTTGAAAACGGATTCATGATTACTCTTGAGTACATGAAACCCATAGTTTATCAAAATATGGAGCATTTTCCCTTGCACTTATACTTGATGCAAAAGAATCCCAAGATCTAGGAAAACCACCCAAGGCAACAAATACCAACTCTTTATGAAATATTTCTTCATCAATGGCCTTGAGTTAATCTCTTATTGAAGTAATCTTGATGAAGTAAGATGCCATAGTATCATTCTTTGTCTTCTTGATATTGCGAAGTTGACCTTTAGATTGATGGATTGGTTGACATTGTTGTTAGTGTATATTTCGACAATGGAATCATACACGGCCTTGGAGGTTTTATGCTCAAGAATATAGGGAATTAAAAGATCCCTACCAAAGTCTAAGATGATGCTTCTTTCCAAAATATCATCTTCATGAAACTTTTCCTTTCCTCCTTGATTAGATGGTTTAGTAACTTTACTTGTGACAATTCCCAAAACATTGTTTGTTTCAAGTATAATGTCAACCCTAAACTTCCATGCTATGTATTGATTAGCCCCTTCAAGCTTGCTATCAGGATTCATGTAGGGATTCATAATGAATATGAATATTGCCAACCAAAAATAAAAAATACGATGAATCCCAAATACCTCAAAGATGTTCCTAAGGTTATCTCTCAACTCTTTCTATTCACCAAAGCTCTGATACCATGTTAATTATCTAGTATATACAATATTAGAGTAGTTTTTCACAATTGATTACTACTTCTAATGATATAAACAATCCTTTCTTCACATTTGAACCATCAAGTAGATATACATGAAAAACTTCATCCATTCAATTCTTCAGTAGAGAAATATAGAGATCACAATAGACAATAAACAATAAATAAGAGACACCAAGAATTAGGCTCACAACCTTGGAAAAAATCACAAGGGGAAAACCCAAGATGGGTTACTCTACATGCTACATAAGCTATGTGTTCCTAAATGTGATCAGTTGTAACTAGTTAGAGAGGCTCACACCTCTAAGGTTGCATGGCACTTTGGTGTAGGGAAGATAGTGGGCAACTTGTAGAGGTATGTCTATTGGCCCAAGATGCGAGAACATGTAGCTAGGTTCATAAGAGGATGCATGATTTTTTGTACCAACATGCATAGTAACAAGAAATAGGCTCTATATCATCCCTTACCAACACCCACGTGTCTATGGGAAAGCATTTCCATGGAATTTGTGGAAGGTTTACTAACAACCAGGAAGGGGCATGACTAGTTATTTGTGGTAGTTGATAGGTTTAGAAAAATGTGTGTTCTAATGCCTTGCAAAAAAATGATAACTGGGCGAGAAGCAATGAACTTGTTCTTTGGATAGGTCTAGGTGCACTTTGGGATACCAAGGAGAACTGTTTCAAACAAGGACACAATATTTCTCAGTTTATTTTGGACTAGATTGTGGGAGAAAATGGAAACAAAGTTGAACAGGTTTACCACATTCCATCCTCAAACAGATGGGAAAACAAAAATAGTCAACAAGACTCTTGTCTAGCTTTATGGGGTTATAATTAGAAGCATCCAAAGACCTAGGCTAAAAATTTGGTATATGTACAAAACTCTTATAACTGGGCAGTCCACACTTCTATTGGTATGTCCCCATTTGAAACTTGTTTTGTATGTTTTCCAAGGGATGCCTCGAGGGATTAAAAAATTATTGAGAAGATTGGCCAGATCCATATATAGGTACAAGAGACATTGCATAAGTCACATGAAAAATACAAGGTTAGGCATGATCAACACAGAACACAGAAGTTGTTGAAGGTGGGAGACAAAGTATGGTTATAGTTGAGCAAGGAGAGGTCACATTGTCCTGGTAAGAAAATCAAGGCTCCATGGTATGGAACCTTTGAGATATAAAAAAAGGTGGGAGATAATGCCTACAGACTTAGTCTACCCCTATACATGTGCATGTCCTCCATTGTGAATGTGAAGAATCTGAAGCTTTATGAGCCTTCCATGCTAGATCATGAACAAGCACAAGTCCTACCTTCCATAAAGGATTTGACACTATATGATTAGGTGAAGTTGAAAGAAGATACAATTTTTTTGAAGAGGTCCATAAATACGAGACATGGGCAACATGAACTTTGGAAGATTAGGTTGAAAGGACAACTTCCAAGAAAATCTAAATGGTATACCCAAGAGAAAGTGGAGGAAAAATTTTCTCACCACATTTAGTAGAATATTTTGGGGACCAAACACCTCCCAAAAAGGGAAGGAGTGATACAGATTGGATCATTATATTGTTTATATGAAGCAACAAAACCTATAGCTTGTTGACTTAATATGTTAAAATACATGAGGTATTTTGTAATAATAATTTATTATATATATAAAAATGTACAAGTAATGATGAATGTTACAATGAGGTCCTGCTTATATACCTAGGAAGGTGGCCTTTCATGAGTGGACATGTCTTTTAGACATTCCTTTTCACTTAACTTAATGACTACTTAACATATCCCTTATTTTGATTATTTAATATTTACATTTATTTTATTTATTTACTTGCTATGAATTATATTCATAATAATAACCACTTACTTCAGAAGCTTTGTCCTCAAAGCTGTATTGCTAACAATTTCTTCATCTTGTGTTGGTCATCTCGGCATATGTAATTTGTTGTCAATGGTAGCTTGGGTTATATAATTCACAGTGAGTGGTAGCCCAGGTTATATAATTCACTGGTAATTCTGTTTTGGACCCAAAATTATAACTTCCTTTATATATATATTATATATATATATATATATATTTATTTTACAACGTGATTTTTTTTTTTCCAAGAAAAGGTGGTTGAATGGGTTACCAGTTTCATGTTGTTCAACGAACGCGTTGGGTGCTCACACTATTTGACTAACACAACGATTAAACATGTCAGGGAGGGTAGCCCAGCGACTGGACTTTCTACATAGTGGTTCAGTGCCCATGCAGTGGTTCGGCACCCACGTGGATGATCATTGTCACAATCTCCCGGCGGACTATTCAGGTCGTGTTTTGGCATTTAAGAACCTCAAGACATCTCATAAACATTAGCTCTCCGGCCTCCGGGGATGTTAACTTGCCCCTCCGAACCGACCCGTCTGGATTACTCATTTTTGCGACCTGCATGAGTGTTGCATAGTACAACACACAAAAGATTCGAGTCACCAACCCTGCACGGGTCATGGCTTCAATGCACAAGGGCAATGACGAGGGATTAGTCTGGCCCTCCTCTTGGTTTTTCCGTGTAGAGGATTTGTTTGCAATAGATATTCGTATTGTTTGAAATAACGGAATTCCTGGAAGTCCCCATCCTTGAGGAAGAAAAAGTCAAAACAGGTAGTAATCCAGGTCCTTGTGTAGAAATAGAAGCCATACATAGGTTTTTCATACTCAATTCACATAGAACCAGCCGTAACTGATTTCTGTTGAGAGGTGCCTCAACCCACTTGGTTAAGAAGTATTTTGATGAAAGAAAGTCATTCCCTTTCTTGGAGATCATGTCATAACTATACCCAACTTCAGATGTTTTACCAGTTGACAAATGCTGCTCAACAGTTTGACATGAAGTAGCATCACATAATATACTAGTTGTTTCTTTATTAATGCATGAACCCTTGTTAATACAGGAATAAGTATGGGTCATTTCCTAACCAACCATTTTGATCACTTACATATGAAATATCATTGATTAGCAACTCTGGATAGTTAGTTTTTCCAGGATTATCCACCTTCAATTTGGCTTTCAAAGATTTGTTTTTTAGAAAGATACTACTGGCAGCCCCATAAGCCGAATTATTTTTCTGCTTGTTTGAAGCACATTTCAGTTTGGTCCATGAAGATACTGGATCCAATACAATGGCTATGACATCGCCTTCTACAACTCTATTTTGAGCATCTACTTCGCTAATGAGGATGTTAGTTGGCACACCTTCTAATGTGCAATAGCCCTCGAGACGATTGTGCATATTAACACAGAATATAACCTTAAAAGCTTTCCCTTTCTCTAAAGCTTCATTAATGGCCTCAGTCATATTTGATGGTTTCATTCAATTCACCAGCTAAAGAAACAAATATTTCCATGCCATCCACATCCTCAAACAGTATTAATGCCTTGCTCTTGTTTTGGTTGAAACGTCTTTCATCAATACCATAAATATGTTTCTCCTTTTCAACGAGTATTGGTCATCTAGCAGCAGCAGAAATTGCTACAGACTGCTTTCATTCTTGCCTTTGTTTAACACGTTTCCCTTCATCCTTTTTTCCTTCCCAGAAAACAAATCCTCATGTACAATCTTACTATCATGTTGTGGGTGGCCATCTGAACATTCTTTCTCACGTTTTGGCTGCAACATTTCACTTTTCGAACTAGCATAGCTTGTTGACACAATTGAATTATTTGATGATGAAGATAAGTCACGTTCCTTCATATTGACCTCACTTGAACTTGAAGTTGGTCCCATATCTGTTGTATTTTCAAGTAATGCAACTTCTCTTTTGTTGATGATTACTTCCTCAACATCAATATAATCATCGGAATTTGTCTTAATCTTCTCCTTTCTCTCTTCCTCTTTCCCATAATCCACTTTTCCTTTTTCAAATATGTCATCTTCATAAATATCTTCTTATTTTTCTTCTTCCATGTCTTCCTCTTCATCATCATGAATTCTTTCTTCCTCATTGTTATGATATTGTTCATCTTCCTGTTTCTCAAGATAGTCCTCATCCACATCATCTTCATCTGGATCATCATCATGATTGATATCATTTCATATTCGTCATTATCTATTATATTTTCATTTTCATTATCATCGTTTTGATCAGCATATTCTTTTCTTGCTCCACATTGTTTCGTTTCTTCATTGTTGCTATT
This sequence comes from Pinus taeda, assembly GCA_000404065.3. Classification (NCBI taxonomy): domain Eukaryota; kingdom Viridiplantae; phylum Streptophyta; class Pinopsida; order Pinales; family Pinaceae; genus Pinus; species Pinus taeda. Next base: position 118,069 of record APFE030865043.1, on the reverse strand, counting down.
AGCTTCCTTATTAATGATTTCCTTTCGACACGCTTTAACTTCTGCAAATGATTTTTCTAAATGCTGAAATTCTTCTTGAATTTTACCAAATTTCTCAGTGCATTCAGGATGTAAAAGTAATGGTACATTGTGCGGTGAACAACGCTCAAATACTCGCATGATTATATTATGCACCATGGCTCTGATACCACTGAAGCAACAACACCTATAGCGTGTTGACTTAATATGTTAAAATACACAAGAGGTATTTTGTATTAATAATTTATTACATATATAAAAATGTACAAGTGATGATGAATGTTACAATGAGGCCTTGCTTATATACCTAGGCAGGTGGCCTTTTATGGCTAGGCATGTCTTTTAGACATGCCTTTTAACTTAACTTAATGACTACTTAACATATCCATTATTTTGATTATTTAAGATTTACATTTATTTTATTTATTTGCTTGTTATGAATTATTTTCATAACATTGTCATCCATCTTGATCCTTTTAGAGTGGAAAAAGTGGAGGAATCAACTGTTAGGATAATTTTTACCAGCACGACCCAGTTTGGCAATTGGGGTCTGAAACATTCGAGGAGAACTTTGAGGCATTTAATGATGTATTTTGGGGCGAAAAGTTTTCTAGTTTTTCATGTACCTTTTCTTCCTATGCTAAAACTAGATACCTTTCTAACGGTGCAAGAATCGCCTCAATCAGAGTATGTATGCAAAATTTATGCCACTCGAAAACTGGCTTTCTTTGTTTGGCTACCATAATTCAATAGGATGCCACATCAACCCCATAACTCATAAAAAACGGATCAGCCATGTGATTATGATGAATAATATTCTATAAGAGTCAATATTATAATTCTGGTTAAGAGATGGATTAAAACCTAACGACTAGTAGGCTATCAGGTTGTGTTATAATTGGGCCACTAGGAGGAAAAAGGGTTCCATTCTTTTTGAGTGGATCTTGTTCTATAGATGAGCATAGTAATTGAGAAGGATAGGGAGAGAGCACATAGAGAGGATTTGTGTACTATAGTATCGCACGGGCCACATGCCATACTTCTTTGTACTCACAACTATTTTCTATTCAGAGAAAGAGAGCAAAGCGACCTCACCTTCCAGTTGAGTTTTCTCTCAAAAGGGTTTCCTAGGATATATCTTGTGTCAATTTTTCTTCATGACTTTTCATTTCGTTGTTCTTTATTTTCTACAAAATTTTTAATTTGCATGCATACACAACAAACACTAATCTACAAATCCAAAAATCAAAAGAGAAATAGACCCTAATAACGTAGATTTTAAGTATAATTTATTAGATATGTTGTGAGAAATTATCCAATGGAATATCCATGACAATTTACGGATAAACTACATTAAAATAAATAAAATAATACCTATATGGAAAAAAATAACAAAAAGGTCATTCAATATCAAATATAAATATTTTTTTTTGTAGGCAAGTCAAATTTTTTTATATTATTAGAATTTTACATAAAGTACAACCTGAAATGCTTGGAGAGAGTTGATTCCATTAGATAATGTATCCATGGGGAATTTGTGGAGATCATCTTCCCATGAGAGGGAAACCAAATGGCCTCTCAAAAAGTTTTGAGCCACAATATTGACCATTAAACCTACAACCTACAGTGGCTTGAGAAACAATTAGCAGAGGCCATCTACCCTTTGTAGGGAAACCAAATGGCCTTTGTAGAAGTACAAAACCATTTTTTTGGTAGTAAAATGAGTCGACAGAAGACATAACTCACATTAACTAGAGAGTATGACACCATGACCCTGAAAATAAAAATTATGATAAGCATACATTAGACTATGTAAAAATTTTGAAGATGAAAATCTTGGAAATGAGGCATGCCTACTTCGGCTTTTCCCCTTCTCATCCGTCCTTGGCATGGGTTGGTTGTACTTTATTTCTTGCGGCCTAGCCTTACTATAGGTTCTCCTTCCTAGTTTTTTCTTGCTTCCCTAAGTATTGGAATGGATCATCATAACCATCTGGTAGCTATGGGGGCCACTCCCATTTTATGAAGACTCTGCCGAGGAATGGCTCCCCCTCCATTTTAAAGGGTTCTCACTTGGCCAACTCTGGATTCAATGCTTGTTCCTCTGGCTCAGGTGCGTTGTGGCTTTCAACCACATTTTGTTTCTCGGAAGGCTGCTCAGAGGAACCTAGGTTAGGGGGTATTTGTCCTGGATGAGAGGACTCTACACCCACAGACCTATCAATTGAATTTGAGGATGATGGAGGAGGTGGGGGAGGGGGAGGGGGATAATAAATCCTCATTTTCCTGGAAAATTTTCTTAAAGTTGTGCACGTATACACTAGGTGGGTATTTACCTCTATGATTTTTCCTTTGACCCTGTCTCAAGTTGCTTCCTACTCTCTTAATTGCCTAATGATTAAGTTCTTGATGGCCTAGAGAGCATTACTGGTGTTGCATAGTTCCTCCACCTCCATCGTAGCCACAAGACACCAAATGTGCACCAGGGTGTCCTTGTCAAATTTCTCCTTCCCTTGTGCATGAAAGGGAGACAATGGTTGGCATCCATGTCCCTTGACCCCCCTTCGACCTCGATTGAGCTCCCAACTGCAATGAGCCATAATGCAAATTCTCCTCCTGTGCTCTGAATCCCACTGGGATTCTCAACCTATTCAGAACCCCAATACTCCTATGCTCGCAATGCCGACGGTATGAAGGCATGAAAGTCACCCTGCAATGTAATAACCGAATTAGTGTTTTGCTCCATGCTTAATTGCTCTGCCCAGTTGTGAAATTCCTTCTTTGAGCTACATTGGATGCAACTTGTTATGAGATCAAGGGATGGATGCCACCCATCATTATCTATTAATTTCTCTTGCATTTGTAGTGGGTGACATCTGCCCTCCCTCACTAACGTTGTAGTCACACATATTTGGGGGGCCAAACACATATATTAATAACAAAGATATCATTCAATATCGATTATAAATAAAATACTCCAATGCCCACTTGTAATAACATAATTTTACATCAAATTTATTTATAGAGAGAGATAAAGTGATTGATAGTAAGAAATTTCTAATATTGTCCATAAGTTCTTTTTACTTTTTAGTGTGACATATATTTGTAATTCCTTCACTATTCAGTATAGACTTTACATGTGACACATAACACACACACACACACACACACACACACACACACACACACACACACACACACACATAGATAAGCCTATATCTATCAAGCACCGAGAGGGATCAAAGTTTTAAGGTGAAAATCTTTATATATATCTATATATAAATGTTTTCACCTTAAAATATATGAGAGCGATCAAAGCTTTGAGGTGCAAACCTTTTTTCAAATTTTGTGTTCTAAAAATGGTTTGCACTTCAAGATATTTGATCCCACTTGATGCTTGATAGTTCCATGCTTAAGATGGATCTGTGGTCGTTTAATGAAATTATAAACATTACAAGGACCTTGGTTTTATGTTATGTCTTTGACATTATAACCTTTGTGATTGTTGGCGCAAAAATAACAACAGGGTTGAGACCTAGGGTTCAGTCATAGGGGCTAACAAAGCTCCATTGTAGTCTAGCACAACATTGACATTTTCACCTTACCCAGAATGGGTAAGGAGTCTTACCTGAGGCATGCCAAAAACTTATTTAGATGGGAGTTGGAATCTAGTACCGGGAGGAATCATATCAAAGAACCAAGAAGCATAGAACATTGAATCATTCTACACAAAAGTTTGATTGCAATGGGTCATACATGCTTGTGAAAGAGATATTACTTAAACATACGTATACATAAAAAATTTAAAGATCTATATTAACATGAAACTAACACACGATGGTCCCTATAACAATCTTCATCATTAATCTGTGTCGCAATAGAATTACGTCAGGCTCAAAGCCTTTTTTCCAACATACAAAAACTCTAGATAGAACAATAGATAAGCATATGAAATAACATTTACAAAATAGTTCTCCTAGCTCCGCAACAACCTTTTTGTGTTCTCCTTTCTGCCTTTTCACTTGTTTCTCTTCCTCTCTAGGCACCAATTTGGATTGCTAGTTCCTTCTCGGTTCTCCACCTTTTCCCTTGCTCAGCTATTTCCATTCCTCGACTGTCCTTGCTCTTTTCCTTCTCGATTGTGTATGTTCCTTCCCATCGTCCCTTTACAACTTATAGTCTTCCATGAGTTCCTTCCTTTTCCCTAGTTGTTATTCTCGCATCTCTCCAACAACCATTTCCACCACTTGTCGTTAGCCTTCTGACTCATCGCCAAAACTTCTTAATTCCTCCAAAAATGAAGGCTGGTCATGCCATCAACAAAGAAGTCCAATATGCATCAATGTCAGGACTGAACTGCTGTAGTGTCTCTAGGTGTGTTTGAACTGACGACCGGAGGTCTTGAAGTATTTTCTTTATTTTGGCCGACTCATCCTCTATCTGAGGAATGTGGGCCTCCAAAGTGTCTATCTATGTTCAGATCATCTTCCATTGGTCCTTTTCTTTGGTGTTCTTGACATCATTAAGTAGATGATTGACCTTGCTATGGAGGGGGTATACCGGTTGGTTCTTCTTCCCAAGGAAACCCAACCAGTCGTGAATCTATTGCAGGAGAGTGTGGGAATATTCTGCTCCATTGACAATGGAGTCTTTTAGGGCTGCTATGTCAGCCATTTTCTAGTCTATTTTAGTTTCATATGCCGTGGCAGTGTCTGACAACGCACTTCTTGTGGCAACGCGGGTTTACTTGAGCTCATGGTTGGCATAAATTAAATCATGATACGCTGCCTGGATATGGTCGCAACAATCGGCCAATATGAAAGCTGAGAATTATTCTAGGGAATTAGGCATGACATCAGAAACTGAAGGCCACAGTACCTAGAATTTTTGGGTGATCTGCTCTAGCTACCCTTGAAGTTGTTTCTTTTATTAGCGCAACTTATCATGTTCTATTGTGAGTGCAACAATTTTTTGTTGTTGTTGTTCATGCTCAGCAGTTAAATAATTATGTAACACCTCTACTTGTCATGTGGTTAGTTGAATCAAATAAAATAATTGGGCTAAGGACTAGCCCTAGAGATCATCCCGGTTCATGGTAGAGGGTTTTGGAAACCAACTTTGTAGGGGATGCCCACTGACAACAGACTTCTCTAAATGTCCGTGGGGTTATGTAGCCTACTTGAAGGTTAGGTCGATGGTGGAGTGGCGTGGATGGAAACGGGGAGGGTTGTAATTGAAGGAAACAAATGAAGGGGTAATGATAGTGGGTGGATGGTGGTGGCGAGTGTTTGGGTAATGATTGGTCCAATGGCCATTAGTGGACCCGATTCCAATAATAAAGACAACATGGAAGTGGGGCCGACTTTTGCGTTGGAGACTATCGTGATGGATTGGACAACAGAGTCAACCTCCATTTCGATCTCCATTCCCAACAATGTTCTAAAGGGTATAGTGTCTGAAATTATGGCATATGTAGAAGATGTGTGCGATGATGGGTTGCGCGAACTAGGTGACACAACTGAGCTAGAGGGTGGAATTTCTTCAATAATGGACGATGCAGTATGGGATTGGGGTTCTTTAAGTGTGATATCTACAATGTGACTAACATGGGTCACTTATTATTTTCTGGCCCCAACGAGAGGTTCTATAGCTTTTGAACCATGGGGTTTTAGGATGGTAGGCTTGGACTGGGAATGGGGTCCTACCACTGGAAGTGTAGCAACTAGAGTAGTAATAAGTGGATCTTGCTATCTTGAACCTTGAAATTCAGCAAAGGTGGGAAACGAACCCGTTGAGACTCTGATGCTAGTGATGGTTTCCTTCATAGAGGTCATTTATTTTTTAAGCTTCTTGATGACTGGTTACAACTCCTCCTTTGCCAACCACTTCCTCGAGTCTGCAGTTGTTTCTCTAAGCAGTGGCTGGGGCACCATCCACTCAAAGAAGTAGATATGCTTAACTTCTCAAATCTCCCCTCGCAATGTCTAGCCATGAGCCAACCTCTATATGAAATACTTTGGCAGTCATCATAAACTTTTGGGGTTTCATATGGAATGTGTAGGGGTGGACATAATGCGGTCTTATCCAAGTGCTGCCATGACTAATACCAAACTAAATTTCGATGAATAATCATCAATCAGTGACTTCGGAACCCTTTCTACAACCTTGACGACTTCCAATATTTTCTTGTACCAACCGATGCAGGAAGCCTCATTTATTTCCTTGTTGCTTAGGTCCCCCAAGGTTTGCCATGGTGTGTACCTAAGGGCAAGAGGCTAGTATTCCATGATAGGAGTCAAATCCTGGCACTTTGGTGGGCACCGTTTCCACATAATCAGAGCAACAAGAAGGTACCTGTAAATGAAATGAGTCGCCCACTTGTAGATATCCTCGTAGGCTTCAAAACATTCTTGGAGTAGAAAGGCACACCAGTTCAGCTGTGTGCCTTCTATGCAGTGCTCCATAACCAAAATTGTATCGGGCATCCAGTCCTTCCTAGAAAAATAATGCATTAGCTTCCTCGTAATGATGTAGCATGTGAACTTGATATTTGGGGTGTTGATCGGATCTATGCATGTTCCCTTCCCTCCTCTCTGTGTATCATACCTGTGGTAAAAATAGTCATTTCCTGGCTTCTTTGCTCATTTGGAGGTTGCCTGAAATGTAGTTGATACCACATTTCTAGCCGCTGAGAAACCTGTGAGCCTCTGAATGTCAACTGCATGAACTGGATATTTTTTATTAAGCGAAAGTGATCCTCCATGCATTCTGCGCACAAGTATATTTTTGCACTACATTGCAGCCCCCGTTGTCCCAAACACAGAAAGACTTCTTAAATTAAGCAATGTGTACCGATGGATTCCTCTTAAATCAATTTTGACTTTGATTGATATGGTCCCATCATCCTTTGGTACTGGTTCAGTGTATACTTCACATTTCAAGGCTGGAAACTAGAAAGAGTCTGAGAGATCATTGTCAACCAACATTGCTTTATCATACTTTCCGTAAACTGGTTCTGTATTTATAACTCTCTCATCCAATTCAAGCTTTGGAACATATATACTAGTCGTTGTCATCTTGGAGTGACGTTGATAGACAGAAAATACAGGGGGTTTGGATCTTAGCTTAGAACAATGGAACTTAAGAACAAACTGTAGACTAAGCGACTCTACCACCTTGGCTTTGGACTCTGAATATATGTAGATTAAGTAGAAAAGATCAACACATCGTTTCTAAGGAGACCTCCTAACTAAATTCTACGACAACTTTCCCTATGCATACTCAGTCATGTTAATTATGTTGTCGACTGAGCTGGAGCTAACTTGGATGATGCAAAAATGAAAAAGGAAAAATGGAGTTGATGAGTAGTTATCGTGATGGAAGACATTTAGGAATTGATTATGGATATAGTGGGAAAGATTTAACTAGAAATTAGTGCCTAATTATTACGGAAATGACACCGAACATGTGTGACTCTCCTCAACCACAAACAATTGTAGTGGGGTGATAGAACATCCACAACTGGAAGAAACCTGTCAAAATATTTATTTTGAACTAATTTAAATGTAAAGAACTGATTGACTAAAGAAACGCAACTAGTGACTAGCCAAACTAATTGACTCCTACCTACTCCTACTTATGGTCTCCTTTCGGAGATCTAATCAATTTTGAGAAACATTGTTTGATATTTGGAAGGGTTTCAGGCATGCACCGTTCACCCATCTTGGTAGCCATACACTGTCAAGTTGCGCTAGCTTAATGACTCTTGAATCTTTTACTTCCGCAACAACAAGCAACCCTAACCAATTCATCTGTAGCTTCCTTGGAAACTTCAAGAATTTTCTATCATATAGTAGAACATGTCCTCCTACTATGAATGGTTTTATCTTAATGTGCCTATCATGCCATGCCTTTTGCCTTTCCTTTTCAACTGTTTGATGGAAATATGCCATGAACCTAGCCTCATTTAGCTCTGAAAGTTTGTCTAACCTTTTCTGAATTGATCCTTCCTCTGTCATATGAGTTTCTTGAGCTATAAAAAGGATGGGAACAACAAATTTAGTTGGTACCACGGCCTCCCATCCATATATGAGCTATAAAGATGTATGTTTGTGTAAACACTTAATAGTTGTGCGGTATTCCCATAGAGTCGCTGGGGCTCTCGCATCCCAATAATCTCGGTTGGATGAGCATATCTTGGTCAAACCATTTTCCAATATCTTATTGAGGCTTCTGCTGTACCATTTGCTTGAGTGTGATACGGGTTGATCCTATGGGGATGTATCATGAAGTTATAAAGTAAGGAAGCAACTATTTGCTTTATGAAGTGGGTCCCCTGATCACTAGTGAGACTCCTAGGGCACCCAAATATGGATATGATGTTCTCAAATATGAGTCTGGCAGTAGTATCTGCAGTACATTCCTTAATCGGTGCTGCCTCTACCCATCTGGTAAGGTACTATGTTGTGGTGATGATATATCAGGCATGAGAGTGGCAAGCTGATGGATTGATAGGTCCTATAAAATTGACCACCCATTTCTCAAAAATCTGCAGTGCACGTACTGGTTGCAAGGGCAGTTCATCACCATGTGATGGTCTTTTGATCCTTTGGAAAACATCATAGCCTTGGGCATATTATTTTGCATCTTTGAAAACCGCCGTCCACCATAATCCTGCCTGTAATATTTTCCTTGTGGTATTCTTTCCTCCAACATGTCCACCTGAAACCCTTGAATGACACTCCCATAATACATCATGTCTCTTGTGATTAAGGACACATCTACACAAAACCTAATCAAGGCCTAATTTGTACAGTTGTCCTGTAATCAATTGATAATTTGCAGCTCGAATGACCATATGTCCCCATTGTGTTGTTGTGTATTCTTCTGGACATTTACCTGTAGCTAAAAAGGCTACAATATCCTCCAAGTAATCTGGTACTACTTCAATCCGGAATAGATCAGCATCTGATAGCTGATCATCAAGGGATCCTCCACTTTTTCCCGATTCTAACCATGAGAGGTGATCATGTACCACATTTAAGCAGCCAGGCTTAAAAACTACTTCAAATGTGAATTCCTAGAATAATAAAATCCATTTGCAAATTCTTCCTTCAAGTACAGATTTTTTCACTAAATACTTCAAAACGGAATGGTCAGTGAAAAACTTGAATGAGCTTTCCAACAAATAATGTCAGAACTTTTGAATTGAATATACCATCGCAAGTGCTTCCCAATCAATTGTGGTATAATTCTTTTCTGCTGGAAAAATAAATTGGGTGATCAAGGTTTCTTTCCCCTAGCTGAGCCAGAACAACACCCAAAGCAATGCCTAAGGCATCAATGTGGACATGGAACTACTTGTTCCAATCTATCTAAACTAGGATCGACGCACTTGCTAGTTTTTCTTTCTTTATATTGAGTTCAACATCACATTCTTCTAACCACATGAATCATTCATCCTTCCTTAACAACTTCTCCATAGGTGCAGTAATTGAGGCATAGTTGCAGATAAATCTCTTGTAGTACCCTGTATGGCCCAAGGTGGATCTGAGTTGTTTTACACTTGTGGGTGGGTCCATATTCACGATTGCTGCAACCTTAGCGGGGTCTACACACACTCCTTCCTTGCACACTATGTGGCCCAAGAGTGTTCTAAAGGGGACTGCAAATATGCATGTCTTCAAATTGAATGAGATCTGAAGTTGTCTACATAAGTCAAACATGATTCTAAGCAGACTGGATTATTTCTTTAACAAACTATAGAATGTTCGATCATCCATGTAAACTTCTAGGAACCTATGGATATAGTCTCTAAATGAGGAAATCACAATCCTTGAGAACACCGTGGGCACATTCTTGAGTCTGAATGGCATAACATGCTATGCATAATATCCCCATTCTGTGGTAAATATAGTTTTCTTCTTGTCCTCCTCTACAATCCCAACTTGGCGATAACCATAGAATATGTATGTAAAAGAATAGGCTTCATTCCCCGCCACATTGTCTTACACTTCCTCACTGAACGAAGTAGGAAAGGGATCATGAACAAAGGTGTTGTTTAAACTGTGATAGTCCACACAGACCCTTATCTTTGTAGCATGAATGATGTGCTATACAATTTCCCTTAAATCATTTGCAACATAGATTAAGTAATATGTATAATAATTTTTCAAGATTTTGTTCCTTCACATAAAAAAAAAAAAACCTCACAACTATCCTTATACTTATCATTCTATATTTACACATTTTACAAAATTCTCTAGCAAATATCTAAAACAACATTTAAGAACCCTCATCCTAAAGCTCAATTAGAAATAACTTATATAAATTATTACAATATGTACACATATTTTACCGTTATAGGAAATTATATGAGTTACATTTAGGAGAATTAAGGGACTTATATTAAGAATAATAAATATTTCATTAATAACTTTTTGAATAAAAGGATATTTTTTTTTGTTAAATTGGTAAAGGTACAAGTATTATTTGGTTGGAAAGAAAGAAAACTATAATAATTTTCTCCATATTAAAGTGAATAAGTATTATATTAATGTAAATTAGAATTTGTAATTTTTTTTTTGTACTGCTTGGCAGGACCATCCATTTTCTATTATATATATAGGGGAAATTTACACCACACAGTTTTACTCGATGGCCTCAACTCACCCCGAGGGGAAACCAACTTTGTTGGCCATCGGTCAACATTATACGCCATCCAAAAACAAAACTTCTTTAGTCTTTCTAGCAAGGCTAGTTAAGTTTCAGTCTCATGACCACAAATTGTATAACAATGACAACTGCATAAACAACTGGAAATTTAAATGCTATCCGCATAAACAAAAACTAAGCATAGGAAGACTAATCTTTCTTGACATTCTTCTCCTCAGAGTTTGAGGCTACTAGGGCAAGATCATCAGCAGTTGCTTCTGGCATTCCGAAGAGCTCCACAATGCAAGGGATGTGTCGGTCAATAAGGTCCATCCTAATGTCATGTTTGTGCAGCTGAAATGGGATCTTCTCCATGTCTTTTTTGTAGCTGGGAAGGCCCTGCATTGTAACGGCCATGCCCACAGAAATTTTCTCCATTGCTTTGCCAAGCAAACTTTTCATCAGAAAATACAGGTACAGGGTGTGCTTGAATTGTGTAATTGGCCCTCTTGTGGTCACTGGGTCAGGCACCATTGTTCTCCAGACTTTTATTTCATCATCTGGTTCCGGTTCATGTTTTACCTGGTCTTCCCAATCGTCTATCAACTTTTAAATACCCTTATTTGTTTCCTCCTTGTATGCCATGACTGACTCAGCTATGAATTGCTCGACGGGCTTGCGACCCCTACGACCTTCCATCTTGCTTGGTCATTTGTTTGCTCGGGGTTTTGGGCCCTTGCTACCACGACCTCGTCCACGTTTTGTTAGAGCTATGCCCTGTTGATTTGTAACCTGTATACATTCCAACATTGTTAGCTTCACTATTTCATTCACCTTAATGCAATGTAACTGCACTAACCATACTTCGCTGCCTTACTTAGCCCGTGACAAGCTAAGGTATCCCTATGCCCACAGGTGGCCAGTGGAAGTGGGATTCGAGCAGGATTCCCCTGATTTATTACCATGCCTCTCGCCCTTGCCAAGGTTCGGAGGTTGGTCACCCCCTTGAATCCATGGCCTAGCTCTCAGACCCATCTAGAGCCAGGTATTGCTAGTGCTATCATACCCGCAATCCCTTGCCTCTGCTGATAATTTCCTGTCCAAGTTCTGCTCGCCTCTTTGCCTCTCAAGCCACCCAGGGTCCCTAACTACTCCCATATGACTCTGCATTGCTATTTTCCTGGGTTCACTCAGCCAGTTGCCCACCCTGCTAGCATCCCAACCCCTTGCCTGCAACTCACATGTGCCTCACTCAGCTACACACAGTCGCCCAAGCAGGGCTTGCCCTTTAGTCCCTATATCCTCGAGCTGGTCGTTCAGGTCGGGTCTTGTTTCTAAGCTCCACTCAGTATCAATCATGCCATAGCCCCAAATTTTGCTTAAAAGTAAAATAAAAATAATGCAGAGCCGAGCCATAGCTCCCCCTTGCCTTCCCTAGTTCCTCCCTAGTTGGGCTAAGCCTCGTTGGGGTGGCCTCACGCCTCTCCTTCCTCCCCAACGAATCTCCCACCAACTCATGGAATTTCCACTTGAACCCGACAAGAACTTATGAATTGAACAAGGCCAAGACCAGACTACATACCAGAGAGCCATCACTTGCCCGCAGAATTGGTTGCTTCGCCTCCCTTCCACTTTGCAATTCCTTCCTTCTCCACTATAAAATTCACCTTCCCTGCATGTCGAATATCTCTTCCCACTTCACCACCTTCCCTTATGTCCCCCTCTACCACCTTGCAAGCCCACCTTCCATGCATTCAAGGCAGAGGACAATGCATTTGCTGCCTTGAGCATGTGGGGTGTGACTGTAATAAATTCAATTTTACTAACCATGTCAACTCAGGCCTGACGCCTTTGACACCTGCCCTCATCCCGATCGGGAGTAGAATTTGTAAATGAATTTTTCAATAAAACTAATTGAAAATAATTTTTTTAATAAAAAATTCTTATATATATATTTAATTTCATCAATAATATCTATCTATATATATATATTTGGAAAAATGAAAATAACAAACATAAAGAGATGTATGTATTTTAATCTCTAATGTTTAGTCAATATTTCCATTTATAAATTAGTATTATCACAAAAAAAGAATAATCGATCGATTTTTAAACACTCATATTGCAACAAATTCTAAAAATATCTTACAATAACATGTATTATAAATTTTTTGTGAGCCAAGACTATCACATAAATTTTCAATAAAATACAATTATAATTAACTTTATTAATAATATATAATAATAGATATTTATATATTTAAAAACTGTATATAAAATTGAAAAACAAATATTATATTTAAATAAATTATTATTTTATTTTTTAGACATTCAAACCAACATTCAAACAAAATGAAAATTCTTAACTCTGACATATTCATCACTTTCCATTTATCTCAATACTCAAATATATTTCTCATTTCTTGTCACTTTGAAGGTATATGTGCATTTGTTCATTTGATATCACAGTTAATGTAACAATTTGATTACAATTGTAGGAGTGCCAATGGAACTTGATATTTACTTTTAACTAATAATTCACTGTCATTAAATATAACTTTATTGGAGAAAATTTTATTTTAATATACACTTTGAACTTTTACCTTTAACCATTTTTTGAAAAATAAAGAAGGAAACTATATTATATGGACTCTAATGTTACAAAAATATATAAGGTTCAAACATGGTCATATTTTTTTGGCATCCTCATGGCCTCTTTGGATTAGGGCCCAAGGGTTGCTTCTTCATCCCTTCAATTTAATTTTCCTCATTATTCTCATCTATAGAAAGTTAATAGTCATGCTCCACAACTTAAATAAATAGAACCACCTTTTCATGTTTTTGAACTTTCCCAACACTCATGACCATTAGAAGTAGAATTACCATGGATTTTGTAGAGGTGGGAATTGAGATGGTTTTTCTTGAGGATAATGAGCTTGTTTGATATAAGCCATGGACATCACAAAACTTATTCACTAATTGTTTCTACTCATACTCGATATGATCATCAAGTTAAGTTGCAGAGCTCATTCTAGGTGAGCAATATATTGTAATGGAAACATTGAATGAGGGAGAAGACTTCTTTTCTGTTCATCCTTCCTCCCATTGCATCCTCCATGTCCTAGCTATCCTTTCGCACAGACAAACCAGTCAATTATAAATATACAATTTTTTTTTCTTTCCATCATGACCTTAGCCCTTTCCTTCTTTTTGATTTTAATTAATTACTTTTACCTTTTAACTAATATAATTAATTTATTATTTAACTGATTTATTTTCTTAATTAATTAAATCAATTTTATTCACTCTAATTTAATTCTAACTTTTCAATATTATTAAATCGTCAATGTAATCATTTATTCACATATTTTAATGGTCATTTCATTTCTCTATTTATTCTTGGTCCAAAACTCTTCATACTATCAATCTAAGCTTTCTGTCCCTCAAGATGGGTGAAGTGTTGGCCCAGAAACTTTGACACCTCAAGATGGTGAAGTGTTGGCCCAGAAACTCTGACACCTCAAGAAAATGACACGGTATTCCAAAAGATGCTCTCAACATCAATATATCATTATATTATTTTGTAATATTTTCATTCCTAGTTGAATCTAATTAACTTATCTTAGATAAATAAATCTTAGTTGAATCTAACTAATTACCATATTACCATATTTTCAATAGTGCATTGCTACATATGGTGAGTGTTACATGGTAAAGCAGGTGATATGAAGGTGGTGGTAATGTTACTGGGTCTCTTAGAGACTGGTAGTAGTGTTAGGTTATTTTCTATTCATTTTTTAGTCATAGACCATAGACAATCTAGAAGCACTGGTGAAGGAGCTTTAAAATTAATATGAAGGTTGGAGGGGGGCACCCATCCTTCTGAAATGCTCTTATTGGAAATTATTCTCATGCTGAAGGAAAACTGGACTCTCCAGGAGGTTCCTAAGTTTCTGTTCAAATGCTAGTTTTTGGTGATAAACGGAAAATGCGTCTACGGGGTAATCATATCCCTAAATATGCTCAAAACCCTAGGTTTGTGATTCCTTCCAGATGTCTGGATGATCACAGGAAGCACATGAGAGATCATGCTTTCATTTGTAAATTTATTTGAAGTTGGTCCACTAAGAAAGAACTAGAACATTGGATTCAACAAAATTGACAGCCAAAGGGAGAGGTGGACCTGAGATTGGGATTGAAAGGTTTCTTCATATTTATTTTCTCGAGGAAAAATATCGAACCTTTGAGGGAGGACCCTATTTCTACGACAATGTGGGCCTTTATATCAGGTACTGGGAAGCATGTTTTAACCCAGATAAGAATGATTTTGTAGCAACATCGGTTTGGGTAAGATTGTACTCCCTTCCAGTAGATTTTTGGATACCATAAATTTTAGAAGGGATAGGGCAAGCGTTAGGGTGCCTTGTCAAAGTTTCAAAGGTGACAAAACGGGGAAAAAATATCTCATATGCTAGGTTGTGCATGTATATGAATATCTCTTAGCCTTACTGGAAACCATTGAGTTATATTATTAGGGAGAGATTTAGAATCAATCCATATATTATGAACATATTTTGTTCAGATGTTGGCTTTTCCATGAGCATGGACACCTGATAAAAGATTGTCCGTTAAAAAGAAGATACCAAGAAATAGGGGAACAAGCCATAAATGATGGATTCATCAAGGTCACAACAAGAAGACATAACCAGAGGAACAAAAACTCAAATATCCCCAACGAGATGGAAGAAGAGAAACCCTTCTCGACACTGGAGGTTATGGAGGAAGACCCTAAAAAATCGACGGACACCCAAATGGAAGAATCATAAATAGAGATATCCATAGATAAGAATTTCTTAAAACACAAATTAGAAGAAGAAGACAACCAACAAGGAGGTTTCAATTTTTATACATTGCCAGGTTTTGAGGAAGTGACCCCTTTATTGATGCAAAACCCATCCGCACTTTTCGAAGAAGAAAAATTGGTTGTTTCAATGGTGAATGATCGGGCTCAACAATATTTGGATGTCTTATCCAAGGAACATCAAGAGATATACTCCAAATCTTACCTCAGTTGGAAAATGAGACGACGAACTTTGGAAGGGGATAAAATAGCACACTTCTTTCAAGATTTCAAGGAGGAAGGGAAAGAAATATTACTGAAGGATATTTCTAAAGGAGAAAAAAGAAGGGGGGAAACCCAAGAGAAAAGCGAGACATAACGTAGGTACAAACTTAGCTAATATGGACCAAGCTATGGAAGTGATAGAGATACCATCGACACTAATCAATCCATCGTCATGAGGATGTTATCATGGAACATTCAAGGAATTAGTAGTAAAGGAAAACAAAGATATCTACGAGAACGAATTAGAAAAGAAAAACAACTATCGTAATACTGCAAGAAACACAACTAGTAGACGAAAAAATGATGTACATAGCAAGAATTTACTAGAAAGGATGTAACACAATGTTAGTTGATGCAAGAGGAGATGTGGGTGGTTTAGCGGTTTGGTGGAATCCAAACATGGTTATCTTTTAGGATTGGATGGCCACTGAACGAACCCTCACAGGGAGTTTTAGTTATGTGGGTACCAAATATATAGTTTTCTTAATGACAACTTATGGTCCATCTTGTGCACGGGATAAGCTGGATTTTTTGAAACAACTGAGGACATTAAAACAAATGATAGGGAACACCTTATGGATCACTAGAGGATATTTTAGCCTTATAAGATCCCTACAAGAAAAAAGGGTGGAATTCACAGGTTAGATCAAGCTTTAGCCACATTTGATGAGTATATAGAGGACATGCACTTGAAAATAAAATAGCTTTCCTCTTGTATTATTTTTTGTTATCTAAGGAGGTTTTACAAAAGGATATATTTTTTGAAGGCTCCATCATGCCTTGCATGGGATAGGATCATTGGCCCATTTGCTTGGAAATGGATTTGAAGGAAGCCCCAAACAACCGTCCATTTCAATTTGAAAGTTTTTGGTTACATTCCAAAGATTTTGTTGAATTGTTGCATAAATGGTGGTTAGAGCTAGATATTCATGGTGAGAACAAAATGCATACTTTCCAACTCAAACTAAAATCATTAAAGGGTAAGATTAAATTATCGAATAAGCATGTGTTTGATAACATAGTTGAAGATAAGATAAATTTGAAAAGGAAAATTTCGGATATACAACAACGTATCATCCTTGAAGGTAGTTCCAGAAAGCTCTTGGAAGCGAGGGCAGTGACTCTTCAAAATTTGGAGAAAAAAAGGAAAAAGGAAGAGTTTCTTTGGAAACAAAATTCTAGGATACAATGGCTCAAAGAAGGAGAAAGAAATTCTAACTTTTTCCAGAATGCTATGATTTAATGACACCATCATAACAATATTTTCTCCCTTATTGATCATGACGATGAAAGGAAAATTCAACATCATGAAATTGAGAAAGAATTGGTAACCTATTCTAAGGATCTCTACACTGAGAAAAGCTGCTGAAGAAATCAGTCAATAAATGCAGTCTTACAACATACACCAAGTATTATCACTGATGAAAAAAATATGGCATTAATTAGGCCAATATCTTATCCAGGGGCAGAATTTGTGGTAATGAATATGTTGAACAATAAGGCATGCGGACCTGACCAGTTTACATCAGATTTGTTTCTAGGCATGTTGGGGGTTCTTAGGGGAGGAAATTTGTGCCCTGGTTGAAGAGTCAAGATGGACTGGATCCATTTATCCAGAACTAAATGCCACATTCCTACCACTTGCCCCAAAAGTAGGACATTTTGAGAGTCCAGATGGTTTTAGGCCTATTTCTTTATGCAATGTGTTGTATAAAATGATCTCATCTATAATAGTGAATAGATTGAAAGCAATTCTTCCTCTCCATGTATCACCTACCCAAATAATCTTTTTTAGGGGAGACAGATAATAGATGCAATTGTTGTAGTGTAAGAAGTGATCCACTCACTACGACTAT
The DNA here is from genome assembly GCA_000404065.3 of Pinus taeda. Lineage (NCBI taxonomy): Eukaryota > Viridiplantae > Streptophyta > Pinopsida > Pinales > Pinaceae > Pinus > Pinus taeda. Next base: position 100,417 of record APFE030865043.1, on the reverse strand, counting down.
TGAAACACCCAGGTATGATCATCAAGATTGATTTAGCTAAGGCATATGATAGATTAAGATGAACATATTTATACCATATTCTACGAGCTTATGGATTTTCAGAGCAATGAATCTTGTGGGTAGGGTCTCTAGTGTCATCTATGTTCATTTCTATCTTGATCAATGGTTCTCCCTCTTATACATTCCAATCATCTAGAGGTTTGAGGTAGGGAGATCCACTATCGCCTTTTGTTTCTAGTGATGGAAGGTCTTAGTTTCATGTTTAGTAAAGCATGTGAATTGGGTCACATTTACGGTCTATGCAGTATGGGACTAATCTATTGATCTCTCATCAACAATTTGTTGAGGATGTCATATTATTTTGGCTACCGACATGGAGGGAGGAAAAAAGAATGGATAAACTCTTACAAATCTTCATGGAAGCCTCAGATACACAGATCAACAATAACAAATCAAACATTTTCTTCTTCAACTGCCTGAAGATCCTTCAAATCAGATTAACTTAAGCTCTAGGTTTCAATAGATGCCACTAATCGTCAAAGTATTTGGGAGTACCTTTGGTGTTAGATGGTAACAGGGTCACCACATGGGAAGACCTCATAGAGTAAACTCGTCGTAGCGTCAATAGTTGGGTCTTTAGGATTCTCAATTTTACTAGACGTTTGGTATTGGCCAAAGCAGTTTTAGAAGCAATACCCTATTACTAGTTATCGGTAATGCCCATTCCAAGTACAATATGTCAACAACTACGGACTATTTGGAGTAAATTTTTATGGAGAGGTTCTTCCAAATTTGGCAAGTGGGCCTTGGTGGGTTGTGTTAGACTCCGTCTCATCTCAGAGATTGATTCTTCTTCAAAACCCTGTTTTGAAGAAGAAATCATAATGTATTGTTTTAGATTATGTTCTTCAGCTCTTCAACTGGCAACCGACTTTCATATTGTCTGAACCTTCAGAAACTACTTCTCCTTCTATGGGCTCTAGCATACCTTCAGTGTCTAGGGAGGGTAATGAAGTTGTAAGTGGAGTAAACAGTACAACATTATCTGGAGGTATACTCTCTGCTGGATTTCATGGAAGCTTGTATACTTGTATGCATTACATGGAGGCCGAAGAAAAGCTTGTTGCTGGCACTGGTAATGGTTACTTAAGGTTTATTGATATTAATGCTGGTTTCCAACTTCATTTATGGTGATGTGAGCCTTTGGAGACTTCATTTTCTTCTTTAATTTCTGCTATTTGTTGTTCTGGACATCGAGATAACCTTGAAAGCATGAAAGGATCCAAAGGCTGCTGCGATGTTCCTTTAAACGCCATTCTGGATTCTTCATTTAGTATTTACATTGCATTTTTCTTTAGTGATTGGAGCCCTTGCGATGTATGAAGGGCACATTCTTTCCATTTCAAACATATTGGAGTTCCAGTGAGCTCAGGTCCGTGATTTTGGTTTTCCAAGGACTTGCTGTTCTGAGGCATTTCGCTTTCTTTCAGTGTTGTGAGAGCTCTATTCTTTTCTGAACATAATTTCTTTGGGATATTATGACTTGAAAGGTGATCTTCTTTGACAATGGAGGGGGTTAATGTCTGAGCAAACTGATTCTACTAATCAAAGTGCAGTGTATAATAATGAACCACTTGATCGTCGTGACTATTCTGGAAATGTCCCATCTGGGTCTCTTGTGATATACAAGGACAAGGGGAACGTAGATGTCAGTGAAAATTCGCTAAAGAAAGCCAGAGCGGAGTCAAAACAAGCGATGGAAACTGTCTATGGTCAAAAAGCAGATATAGTGGACTCCAAATGGAATTCAGAAATATTAAATGCTCAATTTCATATGCAGTCAGTGACACATATAGTATCAAAACGACTCTGCCATCTGATGACAAGTATAGAGCGGAATGCGTGGTATCTGCTCCTGCTCTCAGCAAAGAAAACATGCTTGAAAGCAATTGCACACTAATCAAAGACGTAGATGAAGCTTTGGTTGATATAGATGTAATGACAAAATATTTGGAAAAACCATCTGAACTGCAATTTGTAACAAAAGTAGATACTGGTGGGAATGGTGAAATTGAATATTGTCATGGGAAATTAGAGGAGAGCCACATGGAAATTAAAAGTGAAACTGGAGTACTCTCGCAGGTCTATAGTTTTTTTTTTCCCGTCGTTAATCAGGTCAACACTTCTTATATGGATAGTATTATTTGCGAATGCATTTTCCTACTATGGACTTGTCTTGCTTACTTCCAAATTGAGCGGTGGGGGTGGGAATTGCACATCAGACACTATGCCTTTAATTGCTTCCGATGAGAGTAGTTTTCACAGGGATGTTTTTTATTTCAAGTTTTGCAGAGATTCCTGGGCTTCTATTGTCAGCAACTATTGTGGACCGTTTTGGGCGCAAATTGTCAATGGCTACAATGTTTTTTCCTATCTTGTGTTTTTCTTCTTCCCCTAATATTTCCTCAACATGAAGTTGTCATGACTTTTCTTCTCTCAGGAGCAACGCATTAAAAAAGATCAACAATTTCGTATTTAAAGACGATTGGCAGAATTTCGAAGGAAAAACTCCATTCAATGTCAGATGTCAAAATTTGTGGTTGTTTTCGCCTAATGTAGATTTCGGATAAATATTGAAAGCTACAGATTACAGTCAATAGCTGGACACGGTTTGAATCATCATTGAATCATCATTGAATCATCGTGGCAATGCAGATGAAAGTGGCTAGATTACAGCGGCCCTCATGTTACAAAATCTTTACGAATAGCCTCAGTTCTCTCAACTCCAACCGATACAGTGGTCATTTCTTATGTGGCAGTTGTGTATGCCCTCACCTTGTTTGGAATAATTACAACGGAACCATTCACTTGGAACCTTGTACGAGTATGGATTCCTGTGAATATCATTTTTTGGAATGCTCGTTACGAGTAATTTCAGTTTGAAATATATAAATATTGCAATGTTGACAATTTTGAAGAATGTTACAAATATCATAACAGCTCTAGGAGAGATATATCTTTTCAAGAAGCATCAGAACAAAAAAGTTTGGGCTACTCTCATTTTCATGGTGATACCTGCTATTAGTGGAGGAATTACAGATCTCTCTTTTCATGTGGTGGGTTATGCTTGGCAAATTGCGAATTGTTTCCTGACAGCAGCATATTCGCTAACACTGCGTAGAGTTATGGATGTGGCAAAGCAACAAATAAAATCAGGAAATTTGAATGAATTCTCAATGGTGTTGCTGAACAATTTACTTTCACATGTTCAGAGGATTATAGCTTATGTGAAGAGTCTCAACAGGCACCTACTTTAGACACAGAAAATGCGAATCTGATGTCTTTAGGCATGGTCTCAGTAGAATCATCACAGAATTTAATTACCTCCGAAGCATCTCCACAATAATCAGGGATGCAGGTGTGGTGCATATTCTGGGTAATACTGTAGTAAGCGCAAGAAGGGAATCTAGCGTGCTGAAGAAAATTGCCATAGATTATATCTACGCTTTCCTTCAGAGGATATGCATGGAAAATAATGTCATTTTTAAAGTTCCTCATGAGAGCCTCCTAAATCAACGTGCACAAATGATGAGTTTCAGTAATGGGGAGCCTGCGACAGACAGGAGTTTGCTCCATGATTTCCGCCAAAGATTGTTGGGATTCTTTGGAGATTTTGTGGGATCGAGGGCGATGTGGCGCTTAGAAGGTGGAGCTTTTGAATGCAGCCATGTAAACTGCTCTCAGTTTAGTTGTCACCATAAGCCGAATCGGTGGACTATTAGTTTGAAGGTCGTTGTATTGACAAATGTAACGTGGCAAATCGAACTTAAGTCCAGATTATCTATTATAGCTACAAATGCGATTTGGTTTCATCTCTTAAATGATAGATCTGCGCTCCAATTTTGGCCAATCATCAGCAGATTTAGAGCAGATTTAGAGGAAGAGGGACGCTGCATTATTTTAGGATGATGTAACTCTCCTTTCTAACTTTAATAATTGTAGTGGAAATAGCGCAGAGGTCTTGGGGTTGATTGGTTTTCCCCCAGCTGTATTTTGTTTCATATTTTTGTGATGTTAGTTAAAACAGCGACCCTGTTTTGGGCAGCAGTTTTATTTTTATTGTATTAAAAATGTCATTTGTAAGGAGTAGAGGGAGTCAGGAGAGATTTTTTTTTTTTTTGAGTGCTGAGTGCTGGGAGCTGCTGGAGCGTAGCAGAGCTTTCATTGTACAGTTTTTGGCAAAGAATTTAATGGAATTTCACAGCTCTGTTTGCTGAGATTCATGTGGTATGTTGATTTAGCATAGGTTTTCCTTTGTCTCATATGTAAACTGTTAGACTGTCATGTTTCATTCACCTCATGATCATATCTAATTGAGCAAATGAAGTGATTAGGTAGGAATTCATAGTATTATATGCTCCTCCTATAAATTTGCTCACATTCGATG
>APFE030865043.1:63323-83067 GCA_000404065.3 Pinus taeda | reverse complement strand
ACTATATATTTAAATAAAGTGGAATACAAAATGAAAATTCCCTAATTATGGCAGATTCATCATATTCTACTTATCTCAATATTCATATATTTCTCAAATTCACCAATTTATTAATGGAGGGAAATAATTTGGTTTGATTTTTTTGGTTCGGAGTTAATATTTCTTGTCACTATATACTTATATGTGCATTTGTTTTGTGGACACTATTAAGTAATGCATCTACATAAGAGTTAATGTTATGATTTGATTACAATTGTAGAAGTGCCAATAGAACTTGACATTTACATTCAACTAATAATTCACTTTGTCATTAAATATAAATTTATTGGAGACAATTTTGTTTTAATATACACTTTAAACCTTTGCTTTTAACCATTTTTTGAAAAAATAAAATGGGAAATTATATTATATGGACTCTAATGTTACCAAAATATATAAAGTTCAAATGGGGTCATCTTTTTTGGGCATCCTCATGGCCTCTTTGGATTAGGGCCTAAGGGTTGCTTCTTCATCCCTTCAATTTGATTTTCCTCATTCTTCTCATTTATGGAAAGTTAATACTCATGCTCCACAACTTCAATAAATAGAACCACCTTTTCATGTTTATGAACTTTCCCAACACTCATGACCATTAGAGGTAGAATTACCATGGATTTTGTAGAGGTGGGAATTGAGATGGTTTTACTTGAGGACAATGAGCTTGTTTGGTATAATCCATGGACATCACAAAACTTATTCGCTAATTGTTTCTACTCATACTCCATATGATCATCAAGTCAAATTGCAGAGCTCATCCTAGGATGAGCAATATATTGTAATGCAAACCAATTGGTTATAAAAATACATTTTTTTTTTTTTCATCACAACCTTAGCCCTTTCCTTCTTTTTAATTTTAATTAATTAGTTTTACCTTTTAACTAGTACAATTAATTTATTATTTAACTAGATCAACCAACAGATATTTATTTTCAATGTCTATGCACCAAATCATTATAGAGATAATGAGCAATGCTGGGACTCTCTTAGCACAAATATAGCGGAAAAAGATAATAGCCACATTATTCTGGGGGTAGATTTAAACCTCATTTTGCATTCTAATTAGAAACGAGGAGGCGACTTCTCCCCAGATTCTTCTAGAAATCAACTGGAAAATATAATGCAGTATGGTGATCTTGTAGATGTAATTCCAAAGAACTGTAAATTCACCTGGAATAATCGTAGGTTGGGGAAAAACAACATCATGGAAAGATTAGATCGAATTCTGGTGAACGTAACCTTTCTTTCCACCTTCTCTGTTGTTTATGCCTCCATTCTCCCTTTTGCAGCCTTAGATCATTACCCTACCACATTGACCCTTGAATCCCACTGCCCTCTGGGACCTCTCCCCTTAAAATACAACCCTTTGTGGAATGATAATGCAGCAGCCAAAGATCTTATTCAGCAAACCTGGTGACAACACATTAAAGGTTCTCCAAGTTTCATTTGGGAAAGTAAACTCAAAAATGTAAAATACGCTCTTAAGGATTGGGCAAAAACCCACTACAAAGAGCCGGAAATGAAGAAAAGAGAGGCAAAATCTAAGTTAGAAGAACTCCATAACACAATGGAAAAATGAGAATACCAACAGGTAGATAAAAATAAGGAAGACAACCTCTACAACCAGCTTTATAGCATCATAAGAGAAGAGGAACAAAAATGGTGGATTAAGTCGAGACAGCTATGGTTGAAGGGCGGAAATAGAAACATGATTTTTTTCCACAAGAAAGTCATAGTTTGGAAAATAAGAAATAGAATTACATCTATCATAGATAGTGAAGGCAATCAACAAATCAATCAAGGTGCCATCAAACAAGCCGCTTCAGATCACTATAAAGAACTCCTAACTGAAAAAAGAGAAGAAGAAGATTATGTAGACCTTTTACAACATCTGCCAAATAAGATCACTACTGAAATAAATGAAAGTTTGAACAAAGAGATAGAGGAAGAAGAAATAAAAGGAGCCATCTAGGCCTTCCAGCCAGACAAAGCTCCAGGGCTAGATGGCTTCCCAATTTGCTTCTACCGAGCGCATTGAGAAACTGTTAAAAAAGACCTCAACAAATTAATGAAATGGATTCAAAGAAAGAAAAAAATGGGAGGTTACACAAACTCAACCCACCTAGCCCTCATACCCAAGGAGAATCGACCCACCAACTTCTCCCGTTTCCGTCCATATCCCTTTGCAACTACTCATATAAAATCTTTACTAAAATCCTTGCAGCCCGCCTTAAGCCTTTGCTGCCCATGATCATATCTGAAAACCAAGGTGGTTTCATGGCAAATAGGCAAATATCAGACTCCATTCTCCTTTTTCAAGAAGTAATCCACTCTAGCCATACTAGGAACGAAAAAGGATTCATTTTGAAGCTAGATTTGGCGAATGCCTTTGATAGGGTCAAGCACTCTTTTCTGATTGTTGTTCAAAAAATGGGTTTTGCTGCTCCATTTCTTGATCTCATTAGAGCTTGTATCACTGGACCTTGGATATCCCCCCTTGTTAATGGCAGACCCGGTCCTTATTTTCAATCTTCAAGAGGACTGAGGCAAGGCTGTCCTCTTTCCCCTTACCTGTTTAGCTTGATGGCTGAATCCTTCAGTAGTGCCCTTGACCACAAGAGGCGAGCAGGTCTCATTACTGGCATAAATATGAAGATGGAGTCAAAAACATCAACCATTCCCAATTCGCTGATGACACCTTGTTAATAGGAGGAGCGTATGCAATTATTGCTCGAAGATTCAAAGCTCTTCTGGACAAATACATGAGATATTCAGGAGGCATGATCAATCATCTAAAAATCTGCATATATGGTTGGCATGCCTCAACCCAAACTCTTCATAACATAGCCAACATCTTTGGGGTTCCCTGCAAGCTAAATTAGGATCACTTCAACTATTTGGGAATGCCTATGAGTATAGGACCCACAAGAGTTGAAATCTGGGATACAACACTTGATAAATTCATATACCATTGTTCCAGTAGTAGTTAGAGATTCATGAATAAACAAGTTGCATACCCAATGCAGATACAGGCCACATTACCACCACACCTCACCCTCACCCTCTTTTTCTCTAGGACTCAATTGCTCACATATAACGATTAAAAAGAAAAGTTCAGCAATGGGGATCCACTTGGCTTAATCTAGCAAGTCGATTGGTTCTCCTCAAATCTGGTCTCTCTTCTCTCCCTCTTTACCAATTCATTCTTATACAGGCTCCAACCACTTTTCATAACAAAATGGAAAGTATACTCAGACATTTTCTCTGGTAAGGATGGAAAAATGAAAAGAAGAAATTTAACTTGGTTAGCTGGTAGCAAGTTATCCAACGCCAGGAATGCAGAGGACTTGGAATCAGATCTCCTAAACTTACAAACTTAGCCTTTTGAAGCAAGATAGTATGGAAATTAACTGATGAACAACAAGCTTGGTGGAAACGAGTTGTTGAAGCCAAATATCTCAGCAGCCCAAGGCAGCAGCTATTAGAAAGCGGAATACCCACCAGAAGCAACACAAAAGTATGGAAACTTTGCAAAAAAGTTATCCCCTTCATGGCACAAAATATCTCTAAGGTTCCTAGAGCTGGCAACAAAATCAACATTGGTGCAGACAAAATTATGGGGAACCAACCTATCAACAGTTAGCCAGGTACGATCAAATTCTCCTCTTCCTGCACAAAAAAGGAATACATTATTTGGATCGAATTTCACAATGGGACATAAATTTACAGGCCTGGAAGGGATGGAACTTCCCTCCCATTCCTAGAAATCTCAAAAAGAGCATTGATAGTCTTCAGGTTCATCTCCACAACATTGCAGCAATCATAAAAAATGGCATTGATGGCTTTCGATGGGACCCCACAGGTTCTAGTTACACAATTCAAGCTGGCCATCATTATTTGTGCGGTTGGGATTATCCTTCTCCCCCTTAGATACACTGGAAAGCCGTTTGGAAGTCTGAGACCATCCCTAAAGTAAAATTTTTCATATGGACCCTCCTAAAAGGGAAAATCCTTACCTCAAATAATTTGGAAAAGAGGGGTATAGTTAGGCCCTCCCAATGCCCAAACTGTCAAGTGGCAGAAGAAACTATCCAACATCTATTCATCTCATGCCCCTTTGCAATCTCTTGTTGGAATGGTATCTCCCCTTCAGGCCTTCTCACTTAGAACCCACAACATTCCATTGGTGAAATCTCAAGCAAATGGAAGAAGATCTACCCCTGGCAGCATAAGAAAAAAAATAGCTAAAAGGGTGTGGGATGTTCTCCCTATGCCCTCCTATGGAAAATTTGGCTTGCAAGGAATCTCAAGGTTTTCAGAGACTAGGAGACCATCACTAGGCAACTATGCAACAAAGCCAAAAGTCTAGCGCTAGAAACCATCGTTGCCAAAAACACAAAGGAAATTGATATTGGCAGCCTTTGTGTAGAAGAAAGAGACTTTATCAACAACTTGATAGACAACAACAGGGGCATACAAACAGTAAATATCTACAACCATCATTCCAGCATTTCCAGTCACAGTTGGAAAATTAGAGTAAAACAGGATGAATTCTTAGAATGGCTTCGAAACAGTAATTCCCATTCTCTCTTCTTCGATGGAGCTTCCAAATCCAATTCGGGAGCGGCAGGGGTAGGGAGAGTCATTTACAATCCCAATGGCGATACCATAGCAACCTTTGAGTGGGGATTGGGATCTCTATCTAATAACAGAGCAATAGCGCTTGCTCTCTATCAAGGTCTTATCCAACTCCAAAAACTTGGCATCAATAACGCGATGGTTTTTGGAGATTTTGTTGCCATTATTAGCCTTATGATCAACAAGCGTAAAGCTTCCAATATATTTATCCAACAAACAATAAGCAGATGCCAAGCCTTAATCCGCCAAAATTGGGACCTTCGATTCTTTCATCTACTCCGTGCCTTCAACAAAGAAGTCGATAAATGTGCCAACCAAGCGTGCAACAGATCCAAAAGGAATCTCCTTTGCAACAATGTAGAACACCACCATCATCTTCCTTGATTTCTTGCATGACCTGTGACAGTCCTTCCAAATTCAACCCCTGCAACACCCTCAAGAAGTATCCTAACAGGGTCTAACTCAATCCCGACTCTGCCAATTCTTTGTCATCGAATTTTTTGCCCCTTAATCTTGCTACCACCTCTACCCTCTCGATTTCTGGTCGCCCTTGTGACCTTCATGACTTTTCACTCCTTCTCCTTGTGAACTTGTCTTACCCCTCTTGTGACTCACTCTTCATAAACTTGCTTCCCGTCCCACATTTCAGTGTTCTGGTGTTAAGACCCCAACTCCCTACATTCCTGTTTAGCAGAGAGTTCTTTATCGCCTTAGTGATCTCTTTCTTTTCCAGCTGCTCCTCAGCTGTCGCTTTCAGTCCCCCCTGCAACGCCAGTCCCCCTCGCTATACTTCTTCTACCCTGAAAAGTTTCCTCTGCCTCCTCCTAGTTCCTCTGATCATTGTTTGTCTCGACCTCATCTTCGTTCTAATCATGGATTTTGTCCCTTCTCATTGTAGTCGATCCCTACTTTCCATATCGTTCTTCAATAATCCGCTCCTCATTAATCTGCTCCCCTTTTCACATTTCAAAAATCAGCAGTTGAGGTCCCGAACATTTGCGCTTATTTTTTGTCTTCTATTTAGTAGAAAGTTTTTTGTTGCCTCTGTTATCTCCCTTTTCTTCAGCTGCTCCTCAGCTTTCTTTATTGGTGCTTCCTACAGCGTCAGTCCTCCTAGCACTCCTCTCTCTCCCTCGAAAGTTTACCTCTCCCTCTCCACTGTTTCACTGATTGTCTATGGTCTAGGCTCCATCTCTGTTTCAACTGCAGATTCAGTCCCTTCTCAGCGTAGTAGGCCCCTGCTCTCCACTCAGCAACATGACAGTTCTCAGGACTCAAAGACGGCTAAGAGCAAAGATTGTTTACACTGTGCAGACCTCCAGGCAGAGTTGGAACAGATTAGAGCGCACCAAAGAATCCTGGACGCGAAAATTGACTCACATGTTCGGATGACCAGCGAAAAATATGAAGTTGATCTTAATATTTTCCTCCATAGGGTCTCCTCGCTCCAAGAGTAGTTCAATGATCTAGCCAATCGGTGCGGCCACGCTCAAGAGTCAATCGAAATACTCAAATACATGCTGGAGAAATGTAATGCACCCAACACTAGCTCATCAAGCTTCAAGAACGCCGAAGTGGATAGCAAACCGGATGAGTTCACTACTCGCAAGATTAGTCATATCAATAAAGACTAGGATGTACTGCAAATTATATTTTCTTTTATCTCAATTTGTCAAAATCTTTACTTGCATTTGTTTCCTACAAGTCAGAAATGACAATAGCTTAGGAGAATTTTGTATCTCAATCTACCTCCAAGTTCAGCCCATGGGCCTCAATCATGTAATTCAGGAGCTTAGTCTCCCAAACCTTTTTGGAATATAATCAACAACTGACTTTGTTAAAAAAATTAAATTATTATTTAACTAATTTATTTTCTTAATTAATTAAATCATTTTTATTCATTCTAATTTAATTCTAACTTTTCAATATTATTAAATCTTCAATGTAATATTTTATTCACATATTTTAATGGTCATTTCATTTTTCTATTTATTCTTGGTCCAGAACTCTTCATACTATCAATCTAAGCTTTATGTTCCCCAAGATGGGTGAAGTGTTGGCCCAAAAAATCTGACACCTCAAGATGGGTGAAGTGTTGGCCCAAAAGATCTGACACCTCAAGATGGTGAAGTGTTGGCCCAAAAAGTCTAACACCTCAAGATGGTGAAGTGTTGGTTCTGGCACCTCAAAAACATGACACGGTATTCCAAAAGATGCTTTCAATATCAATATATCATTATATTATGATATATTATTTTGTAATATTTTCATTACTCGTTGAATCTAACTATCTTATCTTAGATAAATAGACGATTTATCATATAATCTTGGAACTAATCTAACCTAAGCTCAATAAAAAGAGAAAATCTTAAATAAATATATATTAAAAAAATATGGAGCAATATTTGATAGAATAAATACTTTATGAAATCACATCAATATATTAGAAAAATAATGTATAAACATAAATATACATCATTTCCATAATCAAATAAAATAAAATAAAAATTATGATGACAAAATGCCACTGCTGACATTTAAACGTCTGGAATCCTATACTACCCTTATGAGGTGAAGTTATATCCCTTTGGGTCGGTCAAGTTCCTTCTCTTGTTGTGCAAGATAAGAAGATGTCTTTCGTGCATCATAATAATCTCGAACGAAGTAGGGTAAAGTACCAAACCTTGCAATATTCGCTGCAGTGATTTTAGTGCGTTTTTCTTCGGAATTATGTGGAAGATTTATAGGTGACAAATAATATCTCATACGTCCATGGATTCCCTTGCTTTGGGGGATTTTGGTGTCTCATGGATTGATTTATGGCGTCGCCAAGGGCCAGGTACCTGTAGAGTTAGCTCATCCTAGTGTGACAAAGGTGGCATGTTATGTTGATTTTTCTTACTGAACTATTATCGTCCTTAAATACGTAACACAACATGTAACAAATATAACACAATATGTAACAAATATGCGGGGAAGAAAACATTTTCAGAAAAAAACATTTGGTGGATGATTTTATTTTTTTATTATATGATTTATGGACTCGGGAGATGGGCAGATTCATTAAAGGGATGACTTCAGGCTCAACTATGGAACTTGATGTCAAAAGTGTATACAGAATTGAACCTCTAATCTTTTACTTTTTAATACTAAGAGGTGTGAAATATTTACATTAGGCCAATTAACCAATAGAATCAGTTCGAGCTAATTCAACCGTAAAACGTGAACTCAAAAAAATCAGTTGCTGCCTACTCTCAACCATAGAACCTGAACCCAAGAAGGTGTAACCTCTCCCTAACAAAAAGTGCTTTTAACATGAGTACTAAAACAATTAGACTAATCCGAGAGCTAAAATTTTGGTGGATGATTAACACTTAGCACATTCCAGATTCCAACGACGAGCGCAGGATGGTTTTCTCCCGTGACAAGCAACGAAACACTTTAATAAATTAAAGCGGAAAGCCAACTTTCATGGAGATGGTGACGACCCAAAATAAATGCATACCGGCCAATTAAAGTCATGCCGAATTTGTCTATTTGCGTCGTCGAAGATCCTTTGCCATTTACAGTAAGCAGACTTTGTCGATTTGCCTCGGCCAAGATGCTATGCCATTTACAGCGAGCTATCCTCACTACGAGGTGCGTTGCCCATAAAACATCTGCATTCTTATATTTCAATTCCATGCATCAGGATGTGTTCTCTTCGTTTTTAAATTCAGCGATTTGGGTTAATTGGTCCCTTGTCATAAATTCAGCAAAATACTTTAGAGGCAATTATATACCACAGTGGAGTCAGTTTAGCCATAATGCTATATTAGTTATCGGGCTTTAATGCATTTTCCTTCAGCATTGGTTTGGAAAATTTAGCTCTACAATTTTCAAATCAAGTTTTCTTACTGGTATATACATTTCGTTTCCTGGTCTCACTACCAACTCTATCCTGTAAAGGAGTACCATGGGCAAACTCGTAAGTGAATAGAATGTGATCGTTTGAAAATTAAGTGGCCCGTATGAACCATAGTGATAACGTGGGTGTATAAAAAACTTCAAAATCAAGAGATAAAAAGAGAAAGGAAGTTTATATAAGAATGGGGAAACTAATGGTTAAAAGTATTTCAAAATGGTGGAACCGATGACTAAAGTAGCACAAATATATATAAAACCGGCTCTGGTATGTATCATGAAGTTGTAAAGTTAAAGGTTGCATATCCTGAATTTTCCTATACGTGATGCATTAGCTTTTTTTGTGAACTCTAGATCCAGGGTTCGAGTGCCTCTAGAAGAAACCATACCGTTCGTCAAATCTTGTCTTCAATTGGCGTGGTGGACATTATGTGACTACAATAAATCAAAATGACTGGGTTTTTGCTTTATATGGCCTTATTTGTTATTTGGCCGAGTGGTAGGTGTGTGCACTAGAATCACCATTATGGGAAGGGTGGGTTTGCCAATTTGATATCCTCTCAGCTTGCTGGAGCAGTGGTTGATTGGGGCTGTCTTACCACGCTCAAAGGTTTGTTTGAATTTTGCTGAACCTCGATGGCTGGATTTTTGATCTGGCCAATATTTATGCATCTAATGATGTTGGTAAGAGAGCTGAGTTTTGGTGTTGGATGGTTGATGAGCTTCCACATAGTGAACACCCCTCCTTGACTAATCTGTGGAGGTTTTAATATGGTTCAAAATCAAGAGGATAAAGAAAGGCTCTTACTTGCTAGGGGGTCACTTGGTGAAAAAGAAGCTTGGATGTCCTTTAAGGTTCGGCTAGGGTTCTATGACCCTAACCATCATTGGTGCCATGAATCATTTGAATTTTGGTTTACCTAGATTAACTTTTGTAATGGCCAAGAGAAAATTTTGCAAATACTAGAGAGAGTGATGCTATTAGAGCACAACTCTTTCTATTTTGATTTTTTTGGGGGTTAACCTATGTGGTTTGGTGGCACAAACTTTCTATCTAATCCTTAGCACATTTGGTTTGTCATTTTTCGGGGAGCTTAGGAAATGTGTATGCATCAGAGATGTTATATCATGAGTGTTTCTCATTTGCAAAGCCTTGGTTGTATTGCATGTATTGGAATTATCTAAAAGCTTTTGCCTAGATCCCATGTGAAAGAAGAGTGGTACTGGTTACTTGGTGGGAAGATTCTACTACACAGACTTTTGCCTTTTTGTGGGGCTATGGATGACAAATTGCAACCATTTGATGTAATCATGACCAAGCCACTAGGGAAAAAATTTGAAGTGTGAAAATTCCAAATTGGAATCCTATTGCAACAACTGGTATTATTTCTCCTAATTGTTAATTAATTTAACAATTTATTTGCTACGGAAAATATCAAAATAAACACACTTCAACCTTCACAAATAAAATACTGCGGAAAAATAATGTGGTGGAATCTGAGAAATGCTATCACACACATAAAATTAACACACTTATTTTTGGACAAAAGTCCTTAGAAAAACCCAACTTGAGAAAACCGGTGCAATAGCTAAGGGTTTTATTATTATGTAGTAGTGAGAAATTCTAAGTAAAATAGGATGTTGAAATCTAGCAATCCTGCAGAGAAAATACTGGCAAAAATCTAGTGAGGAATTTCCTCACCCCACAAGCAAACTCTGACACAACGTGCCTTCAGAAACTCGGGCCTCTGATCCTTTGCGTCAGCCTCTGCGCTGCTCTGCGTAGTTTGCTTGACGTCAAGCCTCTAACTGGTCTTTGATGAAGTCGTTCTGCCCTCTGAGGGCTGGAAATATGCTTCTTCGACAGTCTGGGACTACTTCCCGGCCTCTAGAAGTAAAGACGTCTTTCCCTCTCAACAAATCGAACTTGCCTGTAGAATATACTATGTGTTGATTTCTGGTAGCATCAGATGTGCTTTAAGCCTCAAAATTTGCAGGGAGGCTAGGACACATGTATTCCAGAATACTCAAAAATCGTTTTGGGAAATTCCACCCGTAGAAGGTTTTATCAAAATAATTAATTATTTTTAATGGAGGCCTAAGTCTAAACTTAGGAAATTAAAATAATTAAAGGGTATTAATCAAACTGGATGAAACTTCTAGAAGAAGACAAGGATCAAGCCAAAATGATCTGAGCCATTGATTAGAATCTAATCTGGGTCGTTGGTTACTCAATGAGAAGATTATAAGAAGAGGCTTGATGGGCATTTGGAAGACACATAGAGTGAGAGATCTGGAGATCGATTTCTCAAAAGAGCAGCGCAGCAGTTGCCGGAGAAGAGATCGAAATGATTTTTCGCAGTGAGGGGTAGGGATAGTTTTCAGAAGAAGGTTTCCTGATCCGGGGATACATCGCAGAGGAGGCAGAGGGAGATCCAGATGAGGCAGCGCAGAGCCAGGCTGGGCAGCGTAGAGCCACATTGAGGTAGTGCAGAGCTTGAGAGGAGATTCAAAATTTGCTCGAGGGTGGAGTTCTAGAGCCAGGAGCCAGGGTGTGAGACCGGGAAGGCAGAAAGTTGAAGTTCCAGAGACAAATCGATCGGCAAGAAGGGTAACACAGAGCCCAGTGGCTGTGACGCTGAGCTGCGTAGGTTGGTGCAGATGCAGTGTGGGGCTTGCCATCCAGAGTCTAGTTCAATATTGAATCTCCAACGATAGTGTGAGGTATCTATCACTGTTAATTTTAGGCAACAATGGTATGTTCTATGCTTTAGAGCAATTTTACTTCAATTTCTTTATTAGCCCAATATCAATATCCAGTTTAGCAATCACATCAACATGATAGTAAAATGTAGATAGAACAAAAACATAAACAGTAGAATACAAGTGAAGATAAGAGGATACAAGATGTGGCACCAGCCAGGGACAAACCCCAATGTGGGGAAACCCTTGATCAATTCTTCTTTAGTCTTCAATAGTTCAACAGAGAGAGAGAGATAGTACAATTTACAAATCTGATAATTTATAACAAAAGCAAAAGAGCCCTAACCAGAAAAGTCAATGCTGGTCAACAGGGAATATTTGACTCTCAACAATTCACTCAACTTCAGTCAACTTCGGCCTCTAAACAGAAAGATGAATCAGCCCTCAAAACAGCCAAATTCAGCCCAGTGAAAGTCTGGTCAAACAGTCCACCTGCGGTCAGCCCTAACCACAGTCAACACTGGTCAAATAGTGAAGGGTTTGTCTCGATTTATGTGCCCAGAAATGCGGCCTGCCCAAACAGAGATAGCCCTCACAAAAATGCAGTCAAAGGTGGTCAACGTCCAAAACAACAATCTGGAAATTCAGTCAACCCTGGTCAACGTCCAAAACATAAATTTATCCTTCCTTTCCTTTGCACGTGTGGAGAGAGTTGCAGCCAAAAAATCTGTACCCAATCAATGAGGAGAGAGAGAGATGTGTGAAGATGAGTGTGTCCAAATGAGGCTAAGTCATTTTCTATTTATATGCAACGTTGAGGATGAATAGATATGATTGTCGGGCTTCTAAGCCTACATGAGTTTGTTGGCCGACCTTGACAATTTTTCCATAATCAAAATAAATTCATAACATCATTTGTACATGTCGGAATTGGATGATCTATAGATCAATCTTACACCTTTCAGAGGGAGGAATCCAAGAAAAATATCAGTTGTCATAAATAAGATGACCCATGTGGAGTTTGGCCCTAGTTGCCAATTTTAACACTCACTCATCTCTCTGTCAGTCAGATTCTTTGTATTGGATAGCCAGTGAAGCATCCAAAGATTGTATTCATAAATTACTACTTAATAATACAAACCCTCAGCTATTGCATCGGTTTTCTCATATTGGGTTTTTCCGGGGACATTGGTCCAAAAACAAGAGTGTCTCTTGTGTGTGTTATTTCTTTCTTGCTCAGATTCTTGTTTTCGCATATTATTTAAGTTGTGAAGGATGCAGTAATATTTACTTCGATATTTTACAATAGAACACAATAAATAACTTGCATGGATTAACAAGTAGGTGAAGTAATATCAGTTGTTGCAATAGTGATTCGGGGATTCTCTAATTTTCACATGGTATCAGAGCGCAGGTGAAGCAAGAGAGCAAATCGAAAGAGCCCAATGCTCAAAAGGAGGGAGATAAAAGTGTTGCGTAGGCAACAGATCTAATCCCCAGAGGGATTGTGCAATCCAAGCCAAGAGGGTAAGATTCTCGAGGAAAATCTCTCTCTGAGTGAGTTGACAGAGAGGTAAGATTTCCAGATCGAGATTTGTTAGCAGCAGAGGGAGTAGCACAACAGAAGCTTCAACACGGAGCAGTTTTATGGTGAGAGTTTTTCTGTAGCAGTTGATGTGTCAGAAAAAAAGTCAGAAGAAGGAAGGAAACACTATTTTGAGGGAATTTCTTCCTCTAAGAATTCCTAGCCAGGGAATTTGATTTATCATTTGTGGAGCAGGAGTAGAGAGGAGTAGATCTACTAACTCCAGCAAGGAGTGCGTAGGCCAGCCCAGCAACAACGCAGAGGAGAGAGGAGGCAGTTTGACATTTTGTTGGTAGATATGGCAGCTAACGGGCTGAGAGATCAAGATCGGTTGGATGGAGCATCCAACTATGTGATCTGGAAGCCTAGGATCTCATGCCTTTTGGATGAGCACAATCTCAAGATGTATGTCAATGGTGTGGTAGCTGTACCCACTGATGCATATCCGCTCAAGAAGTATAAGGCTGAGATGGCGAAGGCCAAGCGGTTGATCCTTGATGGAGCGAGGGATCACGTTGTATGTCTTATTGCTGGAAAAGAGACGACCAAAGAGATATGGATGCCTTGGCTACGCTATATCAAGTATCTTTTGAGTAGTGGAAGATGTACTTGGAGGAGAACCTGAGATCAACAAGGATGGAGAAAGGGGAACACATTGATCTGTTCCTATCAAAGCTTCAAGAAGTTCGAGATCAGTTGGTCGCTGTAGGATCAACACCTCAACCTATAGAGATGGTGAGGTTGGCCTTGAATTCAGTCTTAGAAGAATGGCAAGCATTTGTCCAAAGTATCCTGGGTAGAGAGAAATTGGTAGATTGGGAGGGAATGTGGGCCGCTCTTCAGCAGGAAGAGATGAGGCGAGACTTAGTCAAGTGCAAACTTGATGGCAACAACAACAGTGGGACGAAGCCCAAGGATGAGGAAGAGAATGCAACCCTTGCATCGAAGGGGCAGCAAGAGCAACATAAGAAGAAGAAAAATGTGTCAAAGATCAAATGTTTCCGGTGTGGTGAATTTGGTCACTATGCTACGTAGTCTCCTCTCAAGAAGAAGGACAAGGACAAGAAACATGATCTGCAGGCTACAACCGCAAAGATCGAGGAAGATGAGTTTGCCATGATTGCCCAGATATCTCCAGGGGAGAGGTGGGGTGATCTAGTACTGTAGTTCGAAAAAACTGCAGGTGGGAAGGATCCTTGAGGAGTCCACCTTTTGGATCAATGCCTTGCTACAGGAGCCCATATTAGAAGTAGCAGGATGGACTAGGATCAATGATGTAGAGGAGTGTTAGAGTGACAGTTGCAGTGGCTAGGAGCGCCATAATTTGAGCAGCGCAAAGCTAGTGTTGGAAACAGTGCAGTTGGCACAGAGCAGAGTCAGCAGCAACGCAGTGGCTTCAGTGACAGCGCAAAGACTAGCAATAGTTAGAAATCTAGCAACAGATGCATCACGCTGAACCACCTTGGTTCAGTATTTTGGATGCTTTTTCCACTGTTGTTGCAGTAGCAGCAATAGTTGGAGAGAGTTGCAGTGAAGATGCAGTGTTGGTAGTGGAAGGGCCAACAACAACACATGTATCATTTGCGCATTAGTTGGTGGGAAGTGATGTGATACATCAACAACACAGAGGCAGATGTTACCGAAAAGGGTGATGCTTCAACAGGTTGCATTACTAGAGCACATTCCTCACTAAGAGGGAGTGGTTATTTATGGTAGCATCAAATGTGCTCTAAGCCTCAAAATGTTTAGGGAGTCTAGGACACATGTATTCCAAAATACCCAGAAATAATTTTGGGTAATTCCACTCGGAGAAGGTTTTATTAAAATAACTAATTATTTTTAATGGAGGCCTAAGTCTAAACTTCGGAAATTAAAATAAGTAAAGGGTATTAATAAAATTGGGGGTGAAACTTCTAAAAGAAGAGGAGAATCAAGCCAAAATGATCTGAGCCATTGATTGGAATCTAATCTGGGTCGTTGATTACTCAATGAGAAGATTATAAGAAGAGGCTTGATGGGCATTTGGAAGACACATCGAGTGAGAGATCAAGAGATTGATTTCTCAAGAGAGTGACGTAGTAGTTGTCGGAGAAGAGATCAAAGTGATTTCTTGCAGTGTGGGACAGGGATAGTTTCTGGAGGAGGGTGTCCTGGTCTGGGGATACATCACAGAGGAGGCAGAGAGAGATCCAGAAGAGGCAGTGCAGATCCATGCTGGGCAATGTAGAGCCACGCTGAGGCAGCGCAAAGCCTGAGAGGAGATTCAAAATTTGCTGGAGGGTCGAGTTCTAGAGCCAAGAGCCAGGACGTGAGACTGAAAAGGAAAAAAGTCAAAGTTCCAGAGGCAAATCTATCAACAAGAAGGGTTACACAGAGCCTAGTAGATGTGATGCTGAGCTGCATAGGCTGACGTAGAGGCAGTGCAGAAGCAGTGTGGGGCTTGCCATCCAGAGTCTGGTTCAGTATTGAATCTCTAGTGATAGTGTGAGGTATCTCTCACTCATCTCTTTGTCAGTCAAATTCTTTGTATTGGATAGCCAGTAAGGCATCCAAAGATTGTATTCATAAATTACTACTTAATAATACAAACCCTCAGTTGCTGCACCGGTTTTTCCACATTGGGCTTTTCCGTGGACATTGGTCCAAAAACAATGGTGTCACTTGTGTGTGTTATTTCTTTCTTGCTTAGATTTTTGTTTCCGCATATTATTTAAAGTTGTGAATGTTGCAGTTGTATTCACTTCGATATTTACAGTAGAACACAGTAATTAAATTGCATGGATTAACAAGTTGTTATGCTCTTAACTTGCAACATGATACCAGAATACCAAATATGCGAAAAAATATACCCAGAACATAGACAGTGAGAAACAACAACAAGTATTTTATTATTCAGAAAGAAATGTTCACTTGCCTCTTCGAGGGGGCAACCTCCAATAGAGCCGAGCTCGATTACAAAATAAGACACGATGCTCCTCGCAGGGAGTCTCTATCCTTTATATATGATTCGTACATGCAATACCATGGAGCGATACCATGGTTCTTATTAATACCATCTATCTAATACCATGGCCCATTTGCAACTAACTGTGGTCCCGTCATTAAATGCAGGTTAACCACTTATAATTATTAATATGGGCTTTATTGACTCTTTACTTAACTATACTTATGACTCGATCCTACTACATAAATAAGGGGGTTAGGGTGGGACCCTAACATGCCCTCCCCCATAAGAATAGCCTTGTCCTCAAGGCTCAAGCTGCGGAAACTGCTGAAGAATAGTGGCTGGTTCCCAGGTCGCATCTTCCGGAGACGTGTCTTTCCACTGGACGAGGACTTCCTTGATCATGCGGCCACGCAAGTGCCGTTCTCGTGTGTCTAGGACCTGTTCAGGTTGGAGCCAGATTGACCCTTCTTCATCCAGTTCAGGTGGACTAGTTTGAATTTTGCAATTGTTCCACAATCACTTTCTTGAGGCATGAGACATGGAAAACTGGATGGATTTTTGCAGTGGGTGGCAAGGCTAGCTTGTAGGCCACTTCTCCAATGCGCTGAAGTACTTGATACAGTTCGTAGAATTTTGGAGATAATTTCTGACACCCCTTGTCTTTGAGTGATGTTTGCTTATATGGTTGCAGCCTCAAAGATACCTGATCTCCTTCTTGAAATTGGCGTTCTGAGCGATGTTGATCTACTTGTTGCTTCATGCAGTTTTGAGCTTGATGAAGATTCTCTCTAAGATGGGTGAGCGTGGTTGTGCGGTTCTGTAGGAGTTGATCCATTGCTTGTACCTTTGAGCACCCCTTGATATAAGAAGTAGGGGAAGGAGGGAGTTAAGAGGTAACCACTGTACCCAGATATGTTGCTTTTCTGAAGTGAAACACCTAAGGTAGGTTTCCATACATTTGTTGACTGCTTCAGTTTGACCATCAGTTTGTGGATGATAGGAAGTACTGAGCTTTAGTTGGGTACCTTGTAGCCTGAAGAGTTCCTGCCGAAAATTACTGGTGAAGACCGGGTCACGATCAGACATAATGGAAGTGGGTATGCCATGCAATTTGAAGATTTGATCCATGAAAGATTGAGCGACCAAACTTGGTGTAAAAGGGTGGGGTAGGGTGCAAAAATGAGCATACTTAGGAAGTTTGTCCACCACCACCATGATGACTGACTTGTTTCCTGACTTTGGAAGGCCTGTAATGAAATCCATAGAAACCTCTGTGCATATTGATGTCGGAATGGGCAATGGTTGTAATGTGCCTAATGCTTTGACAGTCTCTCCTTTGTGGCATTGACAAATGTCGCATTCTGCTACAAATGTAAGAATGTCCTTTTCCATTCCTGTCCAAAAAAATGATCTTCGAGTGCGAGCATACGTCTTTTGAAAACCTGAATGTCTTGCAGTGGGGGATGAGTGCAACTCCGCCAAAATGCTGCGTTTGAGGGTGGACGTTGGTGATAGTACGACTCTGTCCTTGTAGCGCAAAATCTCATCCTGCCACGAGTAGCCCTTGGTGGAATTTGGATCTGCCTGCAATTGAGTAATGAGTTGGGAGAGCCAGGGATGTGAAAACCATTCCCTGCGAGCCTCTTCAATCCATTCTGGAATGGGAAGGGAAATAGCTAGCAAGGTACTTTCCTCCTCAAATTGGCGAAATAATGCATCTGCTACACTATTGTCTTTCCCTTTCTTGTAAATGATCTCATAATCATATCCCAGCATTTTGGCTAGCCATTTATTTTGTTGTGGGGAGGATAGGCGTTGCTCAAAAAAATATTTAAGACTGTGATGATCTGTGCGGATTTGGAAATGTCGCCCCAACAAGTAAGGTCGCCAGGTATCTACTACATGTAAGATTGCCATCATCTCCTTCTCATAGGTAGATTGCCCCAAATTTTTCCCACTTAGTTGTTGGCTTGTGAAGGCCAAGGGTCGACCTTCTTGTATTAAGATTGCCCCAATACCCGTACCCGAAGCATCACATTCAATGACAAAAGATTTGGTGAAGTCTGGTAGTGGTAAGACTGGAGTGGAACACATGGCATTTTTGAGAGCTGTAAAGGCCTGTTGTGCTTCATCATTCCAAAAGAATGAATTTTTCTTGAGGAGTTGAGTGAGGGGCCTCACAATGCGACCATAGTTGCGGACAAATTTGCGATAGTAGCCCGTGAGACCCAAAAATCCTCTCAGACTCTTCAAGGTCTTAGGTTGAGGCCACTCCTGCATTGCCTAGATCTTTTTGGGGTCCACCCTGACACCTTCACGCCCCACAATGTGGCCCAAATACTCAACTTCTTCCATGCCAAAAGAACACTTGGACATATTAACAAATAATTTATGCTTGCGGAGCAGGTGCACGAGCTGATCTACATGCTGAAGATGTGCGGCCCAAGTGCGACTGTAAATGAGGATGTCAACAAAGAAAACAAGGACAAATTTTCTGAGATATGGTTTGAGCAGGTGGTTCATAAGGCTCTGAAAAGTAGATGGGGCATTGCAAAACCGAATGGCATGACCAAAAACTCATAATGGCCTTCATGAGTTCGGAAAGCAGTCTTTGGAATGTTGACATCTTTCATGCGAATTTGGTGGTAGCTTGAATGAAGATCAAGCTTAGTGAAGAATTGAGCCCCATTTAGTTCATCGAGCAAATCATCAACAACTAGGATGGGAAATTTATCTTTGATTGTCAACTTATTGAAGGCCTTGAAGTCTGGACACATACGCCATTCCCCATCTTTCTTGAGCACCATGACCACCGGTGATGAATAAGGACTAATGCTGGGACGAATGACGCCTGCTTCCAAAAGTTCCTTGATTATTGTTTCTATTTCATTCTTTTGGGCGAATGGATATCTATATGGGCACACATTTGGTGGTTGGGCCCCTAGGACCAAAGTGATGCTATGATCATGTTCCCCTCTCGAGGGTGGAAGCTCATGAGGCTTGTCAAAGATTGGTAGATGGTTATTTAAGATCTGTTGCATCTTAGGATGAATCGAAAGAGAATTGGGTTCGACAGCCTGGATGGCATTAAGTTGAGCTATAACTCCATGATGGCCCTTTTTTAACAATTTTTCCATCCTATGTGAGCTAATGATAGAGGGAGCTCTAGCCTGGAGTCTGCGGAAGGTATGTGTGTGGTTGTTCTGCTTAAAGCTCATATATAACTCCTGGAAATCCATCGTGATTGGGCCCAGTGTGCGAAGCCATTCAGTACGAAGGACAATGTCGCACCCTCCCATGTGGATGGCAAACATGTGGGTCTTTAACTGATAATCCCCCATTTGAAGTTTGACATTTTCTGTAATAACCAAATAACTGAAATACAAGAACCGTAAAAATAATGAATACCTACCTGAACTGTTGTCGACTGATCTACTGTCTGCTCCTGTTCTCCTGTTGAAGCTGATTCGATTACTGGGAAACCAATTCCTCCCAGCCAAACCAGCAAGCTTCTGTGAAGCTTACTGCCCCCGTGCCCAAAACCTCAGGTCAATCAAAGCTCTCGTTCCTGATCTTTCTTTGCCCTCTCTGTCCTCCTCTGTGTTTTTTTTCCTCCTAAAATTCCGCCTACCTCTATATGTAGCTCTCCGTGGCGGTGACCGCCCTGCTCACCAGAGATTCCACCGTTCTCCATCGTGGTGACAACTATCTTTCATGAGTGTGAGTCATAATCCGTTATAAGCGGTAAAAAATATCCCCTGCTTTCTAAGGTCATAAGGTATTTATAACTTTTAGGATGATCATACGTATTATTAACTTCATAATGTTTAATTACCTTTATGAAATTTTATGTTTTATTTTTATATAACTCAATTCTTTTATATTTATTATAAAGTTTATTTTATGTTTATTTATTTATTATATACTTTAAT
>APFE030865043.1:48056-59434 GCA_000404065.3 Pinus taeda | reverse complement strand
TGCTCGTTACAAAACAATGCACTGCTTCCGCGACTCTTTGATGGATAAAATTATGTGTACTTCCACTATCAATCAAGACTACCACTGGGCGATGCTTAATAAAGCCTCTGATTTTGAGAGTTTGAGGCGAAGAAATCCCTGCCAAAGCATGCAACGAAGTAACTGGTTCTTCAGGGACATGGTTCTTCTGGTTGTCCTCTTCTTCCTCCTCTAGTTCCTCAAGTGGTGGGGCTTCCAACGATGAGCTGTGATCAGTAGCATCAATTTGAAAGAATTTGGGCTCCTTGCATTTATGACCGGGGGAGTATTTTTCATCACAGTAGTAACATAATCCCTGCTTTCTTCTTTTTTCCATTTCTGTAGGTGACACCTTTTGAACCTTAAGTGTTTGGGTAGTGCTGTGAGCCTGTGGGGGGCAACCCTTGGAGGTGAAATTTGGGCGATTGGACTGGGCCGCTAATGCACGTTCCACTTTACGAACTACCTTGCAAGCCTCCGACCATGTGGGAGGGTGGTGCAATTGGATGTGAGCTTGTATGGCCTCTTTAAGACCACTGATAAAACATTCCGTGTAGAACTCATCTTGTAGACCTATAGTGTGGAAAGCTAAGGCTTCAAAGGCTGTAATATATTCATCCACTGTGCCAGTCTGTTGGAGCTCAGTGAGACGACCCAAAAAAGCAGAGTCATGGTCAAAGTGCTCCATAAGAGCTTTTTTTAATGTGTCCCAAGTCAAGGGCCTTCCATTGCAACGTTGATGCCATTGCCACCATTGCCATCTTTCATTGTCCAAGTACATGCTCCCCACCATAAGCTGAGTCTCATTATCCAAGATGTAATTCAAATTGAAACACTGCTCCATTTGTGCTATCCATGCTGCCGGGTGAGAGCCATCACATTTATGCATATCCAACTTGGGTGGTCGCGGACGGGATTGTTGGTGGGTGCCCCAGAGGTGAAGAGAGTGGCTAGACTCACCCTCACTGTGTTCATTGCCAATATATGCCTCCTCGCGGGCTTCCGCCTTGCCCTTAGAGAGTGTTGTAGTTATTGTCGTCGGCTGGTCTTGGATGTCTTTCAAGGATTGTTCAAGTTTGTCGATCTTCTCATTGGCCATAGCTTGAGCTCTAGTTTCTACCATGCACCGAGCCGACGTACTTGAAATTTGGGACCGCCCGAATTTTTTTGGCACTAACAATTGAATGGTACCACCTTGCTCAGCTCGTTGTCCTGATTCTTATGGGATAGGTCACCAATAAGCGCCTCAGGGGGTCTCAGGCTTCTTTTTTTTTTGCTTCTCTAAAAACTCCCAACGGAGTTTTACTCCTTGCTTAGGAATACTGCAGCCACTGAATCTCCGAAATGTTAATGCTGCCAAAAGTCCTGCGAAAATCACGCCCAGGTATAGGAACCCACACAACTACTCAGATCTGGATGGCAGATCTGATGGATCTGAGAGATCTGAATGGCTGATCGGAGAGATCTTGAACAACGGAATAGGTTGCTGCTACGGATCTGATGGATTTAATAGATCTGAATGGTTGTTCTGATAAATCTGAATGGCGGGACTGATTGCGGCTGCTGCTGTAAAACCCCCACTTGTGAGATCTGATCTGGTAGAGATTATGCGCGATCCAGAAATAGAGAAGGGAACTATGGTCTTGAGGAGTGTCAGGTGCTACAGATCGCAATATACATAAGGGTCTGATAGTAGTACTCGGTCCAATGTTTCAGGGCACTAACTAAGGAGGATCAACCGTACCCTTAGCCGTACAACCTGACTACCCTATCGTACGGGCGAGTAATCTTTATGAGCGCTGTTCTCGGTGTACTGTAGCAGCAAGACGGCCGACGGTTTATCTATGGCAAGGTTTCAAAGGAGCTAGGGGGCTTCCGATATACCCAGAGGGTACTTGGAAGATAGTCCGTACGCGGTTCTGTCTAATGCGCTACTACTCGAAGGGGTACCCACAGGGGTTACAAGGGAGTCCAACAAGCGTGACCACCTCTTGTATTTCCTGCGTGCATGCCTCCCCAAATCCGCAGGTTTATGCGCTCAACAACAGATCCCGTTTAAAGACGCCGGAACACGTCTCTAGCCAAATTTTTTTTTGTTAAAAAATGGAGATCCTGCCGGCCCTGGAAAGCGCTTTGATACCACTTGTTATGCTCTTAACCTGCAAGACGATACCAGAATACCAAATATGCGAAGAAATATACCCAGAACATAGACAGTGAGAAACAACAATAAGTATTTTATTATTCAGAAAGCAATGTTCACTTGCCTCTTCGAGGGGGCAACCTCCAATAGAGCCGAGTTCAATTACAAAATAAGATACGATGCTCCTCGCAGGGAGTCTCTATCCTTTATATATGATTCATACATGCAATACCATGGTTCTTATTAATACCATCTATCTAATACCATGGCCCATTTGCAACTAACTGTGGTCCCATCATTAAATGCGGGTTAACCACTTACAATTATTAATATGGGCTTTATTGACTCTTTGCTTAACTAAACTTATGACTCGATCCTACTACATAAATAAGGGGGTTAGGGTGGGACCCTAACACAAGTAGGAGAAGTAATATCAGTTGTTGTTGTAGTGATTGAGGGATTCTCGAATTTTCACACTGTGCAGCCCCTGCGTCAGCTTCTCTGTGGCTTTTCTGCCTCTTTTCAAGTGCCCTCACTGGATTTGGAATACTTCCTCCAACCTCACTGTCTTTGCCCCTCTAGCTCTCTCTGACAACTGACTGTTGCTACTCTGAAAATCAATCTGCCAATAAATCGAACTACTCAAGTGTACTCTCCATTACCACATCGACCCCTTCTTATAATCCTCTGTTGGAGCATCAACGGTCAAGATTAAAACTTAATCAATATCTAGGATCATCTCTGGATTGATTTGTGTGAGTTTCTAGATGATTCTCGCCCTGACTTAATTAATACTGATTAATTAACCATA
Organism: Pinus taeda; assembly: GCA_000404065.3. Classification (NCBI taxonomy): domain Eukaryota; kingdom Viridiplantae; phylum Streptophyta; class Pinopsida; order Pinales; family Pinaceae; genus Pinus; species Pinus taeda. Next base: position 56,462 of record APFE030865043.1, on the reverse strand, counting down.
TTCCCTAAGTTCAGATTTAGGAAACATTTAAAAACTGGTTAATAATCTAATTAGGTCATTTCTAGGCGGAATTTCCAGAAACGATTTATGGGTTTTGGAGATCTCATGTATTCTAGCCTTTCCACCAAATTTCGTGGCTATAACACATCTGATGCTACAAAAACTAGCATGAAGATGTGTCTAAGGTCATTTAGTTTATTCCATTTGATGAAGAAAAATAAATGTTGGCAGCCAAGCTCCATTTTATCCTAAGATTGGATGCTATTTGTTGAGGTAGAGTTGCTCAACTTTGTCCTCTTAGGATGGGGGACAACCCTACTAAGGCCTTCTTTAAATATTGGCCATTAAAGAAGTCAATGAGAAAATAAATGCTCTTAAAACTATGAATGACCAAATAACTAACAAGTGTTGTTTGAGCAGGTGTTTCTATCCCACTACTAGATAGAAACCACTAGTTCTGTTTAGTCAAGGTAAGTTGACTAGTTTGAGTCATTTCGACTGATCTTATCTAGTCCGTAAATGGGTTCTAATAGCCTTTACTAGAGAAGAATACCAATTGAATGTTAGGGATAAAATAATCAATTAAGCAATGTAGTTACTTCAATCCCAAGGACATGCAAAAGAATGAGAGGAAGCCATGTAACGCTGCCTAGATGTTGTCCCAATTAAAGTTGTATATTAGTAGAAACATGCTTGTGATTGGGACCCATCCTTGGATGAGTTGACAATTCCATTGTGCGAGATATTTGATGATCAAGTGCTTGGGCTAGATGGTTTCCCATGTGAGTTTTACAAAGCCATCTGGTATTTTATTGGGCGTAAGTGGCTTCAAGTGTATAAAGAAGCTATCAAGAAGTCATCTCTAGGTGTGGGCATTAACCAAAGGTTCATCAATTTAATTCCCTATGGGGGGGGCTTAAGGTGATCATTAGCTGGAAGCTAATCATGCTTTTGAATACTTTCTATGAGAAATTGGTCAAAGTCCTTGCCCTTTATTGCAAGCACATTATTCCTAAGATTGTTAGGCCAAAATAGATGAGCTCCATTCTTGTACGATATATTTTGAGCACTCCCATCATTGTGTGGGAGGGCATAGATTGGGATTACATTAAGTGTGAATACTCTGTTCATTAAGACTTACTTTTTGAGAAGGTCTATTATAGGGTGGATTGATCCTTCATCATTACAATGTTAAAAACCCTAGGCTTTGCCTCCTCCTTGTTTGGTGTTATGAAGACCCTTTTCGCCGAGGGATTCGTTAGCTTTTCCATCAACATATGTTATGTGAAATTTTTAACTATTGCAACAATTGGAAAATTTTCTTCTAACTGTAAATTAATTTTATAGTTTATTTGCTACGAAAAACAAAAAATAATTCACAACTGCAATTTTCACCAAAATAAATATAGTGGAAGATAAACTGGAAACTGAGAAAATAATGGCACACACACACAAAAATGTAGCACCATTATTTTTGGACAAAAGTACCCGAAAAAACCCAATGTGGGAAACCAGTGCAACAACTGAGGGTTTAATTATTATGCGGTAGTGAGAATTTTTTGAGTACAACTAGATGCCAAAAACTGTAAATCCTATAGAGAAAATACTGGCAAAAATTTTATGAGGAATTTTCCTCACCCCCACAAGCAATCTTGGCTCAATCAAGCCTATCGACTAGCTCTCCAATTGCCTCTGCGCATGCCCTACATCACTTTTCCGCAGTACTGAAACTTCCTGGCTTAGAACTGCCTCGAATCAACTACTGATTGACTGCTGCTGGTCTGGAAGCCTCAGGCTTGGCCCTTATAAATTTCTTCTGGACACTGGCACCTGAAACGACCCTTCCTCTAGCTAAATCAAATTGCCCTCTAGAGGCTACTGCACAATTCTTGTGCAACCTCTCTGTGGCTATCTATGCCTCTCTGTAAGCTACTCTTCAGAACTAGAAGACTTCCTCTCGACTCACTGTCTCTGTCCCTCTTTGTCTTTGTATCCGCTCTCTGTATCGAACTCTTTCAGTAGAATGCTGCTCTTTGGAAAATCGAACTGTCCAAGGAAACTCGCTCTCCAAGTGTGTTTCTCCATCTACCCATCGACTTCTTCTTATAATCTCCAGTTGGGACTCCAACGACCAAGATTAAATCTTAATCAATGCCTGAGATCATTTCCTAGTCAATATGTGTGAGTTTCTAGAGAAATCTCACCTTCCTCAATTAATTGTTGTTAATTAATCATTTTCCCTAAGTTAGACTTAGGAAAAATTTAAAACTGATTAATTAACTTAATTAAGAAATCTCTAGGTGGATTTCCTGAAACTTTTTTTGGGTTCTGGAGTCCTAGTGTTTCTTAGCCTCTTTGACAACTGTCGATACTAGAACACAATCCGATGTTATAAAAACTAACAATCCCTCTTAGTGAGGAAGGTGTTCTCTCCAACTCTAGTGCTGCATTGTTGCTACAACACCTTGTCTCTATAACATCCTCCATATACGTTGCTGATGTTTGGCCACTGTGGCTGCCTGTCACTGCCCACCAACCATTGCGCAACTCCGACGCTGCATCTGTGTTGCTTCTAAATTTGCTATACTTTCTATGCTGCTGCTAACTTTGCATCTTCACTACAACTCCCTCTCACCTGTTGCTGATGCTACTGCAATTGAGAAGCATACTAAATCAACTGTGTCTTTGTGTTGCAACTGTCTCTTGAGCATCTGACTGCTACTAGCATCTACACTGTCCATAGAGAAACTTGTGTTGTTTCCGACTCTGCTACTAAGCCTCCTGCGTTGCTATCAACACTACTTTGCATTCCTTAGCATCTGACTGCTACTAGTTTGCAACTGTCACTCTTAATTGATTGCACCAACTAATGTTGATCCTCCGGCTACTGAATATTGTGGGCCCCTATAGAAAGCTAATGATGCATGAGAAAACACCATCCGATGCATTCCTCAATGGACCTTGCCCAAATCTGCGCAACGCTGGGACTATAGCTCCATATCACCCCACCTCACTCCTGGAGGTATAGCTGTAAACATGGAAAAATATTCCTCCAACTTGGAGGACAACTTGTCTATTTCTGCAGATATTACCGCCTAGTCTTGCTTCTCCTATTTGTCCTTCTTCCTTTCAGGACATTGAGTACTGTAGTGGCCAAACTCGCCACACCTAAAGGACTTGACCTTAGATATATCCTTCCTTTTCTTCTTCTCCCCTTGCGAACCTTGTCCTTGATTGGGACCCTTTGATGCAAGGGCCACATTATCTTCCTCCTTCACACTTTTCGTGCCCTTGTTGTTGCTGCTGGTAATGGAGGTCTTTACTAATGCTCGCCTCATCTCCTCCTGTTGCAAGTATGACCACATTTTGTCTCACCTAGGTAGAGTGTATCATGCAAAAATGCCTTGTTCGAAGATTTTCCAATCCTCTGAGACATTGTTTAGGGCCTGTTGACAACTACGTGTCAACTACCCATAGCAGTACACCCCCTTTTTTCGCAAAAGGGATAGCGCTTTTTTGACTGTCATCATTAGCCCGATCATGTTATGTTGTAAACCCAGTCTGCATGTGTAAATGGTTAATAATCTTAGCAAATCTGTGTCATGTATGTATTTGCTTAGGTAAACCTAATTTTCTAGTGATGATCTACATTCTGGAAGGTTTTTTGTCTCACCGATCCATGATCGGCAGAGTTTTCCTTCAGCCTAACCCCAAAGCCTGAATGGATTTTGTCATTAGAAATCTTAGGGGAATCCTAGTGCGCTAGGTCGAGTCTATGTAAAAGTAATTTGGAAATAATCCTAACCTATTTGGTTAGATTATTACAAATTGCTTGATCTGCTAGATTATATTTGTGTCGCAGAACTGGGTGGTCTATGAGGGTTTATGTCAAATGGGTTTTCCTCCTTGAGATGTAAAATTGTAAAAGTCATGATATAAAGTGTCTTGAGGGTTAAAAAATGTTTTATCCCCTCATAAGTCCTAGGTCCTAGGTGATTTTTCCAAAGGCTAAGTTCGAGGGTCCAATAAAAATAATAAAAAATTAAAAATTAAAAATAAACTAAAAAATAAAAAATAAAATAAAATAAAATTTTAAAAAAAATAATAAATTAAAATTAAATAAAAATTTGAAAAATAAAATAAAATAAAAATAATAATAGTCAAAGTTTTGGAGGAAATAAAAGCAAAATTTTAATTTTTAATATATTAAAATGCATTTAAAATTTCGACGGATGAGATTAAAAGAGATTTTGATCTTCATCGACAGTAAATATCACTTTGACATGGATCACTCGAACTAGCCGTTGGGAATTTTCCCTTTAAATAGGGTGTTAGGGGTCATTTGAGATCATTCGATCTTACAGTCATGTGCTAGAGAAAGCTCTCTTGTAGTCATTTTTCATGTGCAAAAAAGAAAGACTTTGGGGTTGAAATATTGTTGGTGTTACTCTTTCAGAAATGCTGTAAGATGTTTAATTTTTGTGCATGATTTTATTTTCAGCCATTGATGATAGCTTTATGAAGAGTGATTTTAAATACAGGTATCTTGTTTAGTCGCTAGGGTTTGAATGATAGTTAAATTTCTGAATATGATGGCGGTATCTCTATTAGATTTGGATTTTAGTATTCTTTTCTCCCTCTTTGTTAATGGTTGAAGTAAGTTGTGCAGGAAAATGTAGATTTCGAAGTTTACCGGGCGTTCGGGGAAGTTCTCGGCTGAACCAACCAACTCCTGGATTGCGTTTTCTGAAGAGCCCAGCCAGTTTTGATCCCGGGCTTATCATTTGAATTTTTTTGGTGAATGCATGAAGGGTTTTCTGAATCACATCACCTTATATTTAAAATTCTAAAAATATATCTGTGGCATACTGACAAATCTTGCTATTTAGAGCCTTTAAATTTATAAGAAAAGCTTCAGCGGTAAATCACATGAGAAGACCTTTGTCATATTTATAAGGTCTTTCTCATGTGATTTACGCTGAAGCTTTTCTTATAAATATGACTGATCATAGAAGCCTCAATTCTACAAGCCTTTAAATTGTGAATATTGTAATTATGTAGCTGGTTTTAGGGTTTTTAGTTTTGTTTCTTGCACATTTTATTTCTGGGTGTTCGGTTTTTGTTATTGCAGGTCGCAAGTTGGAAGAAATTTTTTTGTCTGAAGCCAGATCTAGGCCCTGGAGGGTAAGATCTGGTCTCAGGATCAGCTCTAGCAGGAATATTTGCTTCAGAACCACTTTTATGTAGGTGCACATTTTCGTTGTTCAAGAGTTTGAAAATCCAACAAATTTTTATAACGATTCGGTTGACAAATTTGAAGCAGCACGATTCAAAATTTCTATTAAAATTTTCTGAAAATCATTTGTTCAGGGGTTTCTGGGCCCCTAGTTTCAGTTTCTCTGCTGCCCAAGGTCAATTTTTATTTTCTGATAGAAAATCTCAAATTTTTTTATGTTGTCTTCCTATCTACGGCATCTCCACGCGCAGTCTCACTCCAACATTTCTCTCCCTCCTCTGTCGAGCCAGCCTTCTCACGCTACCAACATTCTCCATGTGCGTTCCCTCCTCCTTTGCCAACGTCTTGCTCTCCTCCACATTCCAGATCTGCACACAATCTCAACTCCCACGTTTCTCCATTACTGCCGCACCCCTGTCCATATCCGCTGCAATCCCTATACTCCATATGTAGGCCTCATCCTTACGCTACAGCCTCAACTATTGCTGGTTCCCTCCTGCATTCATCTCCTAAATCTCTCCACGCATTCTTCAACCTGCTGCTCCTGTCCATCTCACACAGCTGCATCCATCTCCTCACTGCTGCTCCACGTCTTTTGCCCTTCACTTCCACGCCGTCTTCACTATCTCTCCGCTTTCTCTCCTGCTCTCTCAGCTTGGCTGTCTCCCGCAGCTATATCCTCCTTTGCCTTTCCCCTTCATCATGCTTCCCTTGCCATCTACGTATTGCTTTCCTTTTCCATGCAAACGCTGGCAAAGATATTCACTTCCACGCTGTCCCGTCCACCTGCAATTCCTTACGTTGGTTTCAAAACCTGCATCCCTCTCCTCGCTTCTCCATTTCCATTGCTGCCTTACATTGCCATAACCCACGCAACTGTCATAGGAAACTGCAAGCATTCAAACCCTCTCTGCCTGCGTTCGTCCAGCTCCTCATTCACGCTGGCTCACTCTCGTCACCTGCACACACACATAATAAAACATTACGATTTTATGCTCAACATATTCATGATTTACGGTTAGTTTTTTTTTTGTTTTACGCATTTAAATTTTAGTTTAAACTTTTACTTTGTTCCTTAGATTAGCGTATGTTTTTATGACGTGTGTTTTAATATATGAAAAATATAAAAAAATTCGATTTTCATTTTTATAGTTTAGAATTAGATTTTTATTTATTTACTTTTGATCTTATTTAGCTTAAGTGTTAAAATTGGCAACTAGGGCCAAACTTCATGTGGGTCATCTTATTCATGTCTGATAATATTTTTATTAGATTCATTTTGTCGAGAGGTGTAGGATTGATATAAAGATCATTCGATTCCGATAAGTATTCGTGGAGATATGAATTTATTTTGATTATGGAATTATTATCAAGCTGACCTACAACTCATGTAGGCTCAGAAGCCCAACAATCGCATCTATTCAAACACCAACGTTGCATATAAATATAGGAGGAATTTTTTTCATTTGGATTCACTCATCTCATCACATCTCTCTCTCTCTCTACTGCGTAGAAAAGAGTCTCTTCTCTACTGCGCAGAAAATGGTCTCTCCCTCACACATGTGAAGCCAGAAGCTACAACTGCAGAAGTAAATATTGACCTGCGTGGACTAGAAGATCTCCTCATTTGAACTGCACTGTAGGTTCATCTGAATCTCCTCTGAAAGCTGCAACTTTTTGTGGTGGAATCAAGTCAATCAGACGGACGGTTTGGAAGATATCGACTGCCCTAGTTTGAAGCCGGAAGCTGCCGAAACTGAAGCTGCAACTGTAGAAGTAAAGTTTGACCTGCGTGGACTAGAAGATCTCCTCATATGGACTACACTGTAGGTTCATCTGAACCTCTTCTGGAAGCCGCAACTTTTGGTGGTGGAATCAAGCCGATCCGACGGTCGGTTTGTGAGATATCGTCTGCCCTAGTTTGATGATGAAGTCGCTAATGCTGATGCTGCTGATCTAGGGTTTTGCTACTGCTGATATGAAATAAGATTTATGGTACTATTTCTCCCTGCTGAATTATTGAAGATAAAAGAAGATTTGAATCAAAGGGTTTCCCCACACATTGTGGGGTTTGTCCCTGGCTAGCCGCCACATCTTGTGTCTCTTGTCTTGGCTTGTTTTCTGTCAATCGTTTAATGTTCTATCTGCACTTTACTTTATGTACATGTGATTGCTAATCTGTGGAATATAATGAGAAAAAGAAGTAAACTGTTATAAGCATAGAACATACCATAACTTAACATGGTATCGGAGCTGAGGTGAAGACAAAGCCTGAGAAAGAGCAAGAGCAATCACTGAAGAGAAGGTTGGCAAGGCTATCCTAAAAGAACGATGGGGTCGTCAACACTCTTTACTGCCGAAGACAAGCTCCGTGAGAATGCTGACTATCACGGATGGAAGATGTCTATCGATCTAACCCTTGAGGATCAAGGAGTGTTGGATCTTGTGAGAGGCAATATTGTTGAGCCTCCATCAAATGCACCTCCTACTGCCAGGATCAAATGGAAGAACGGAGAAATTAAAGCGAAGAAGATCATCCGAGACTCTATTGACAAGCACTTGGTGGCCTACATCTTTGAACTAGACACCTCCAAGGAAATCTATGATAAACTAGTGAGTTTATTTAAAGTTAATGATGCAAATGAAGTTTTGTTTCTTAGAAATAAGTTGAGGGAAGTCAAGAAGGGTAAAGATGAGAGTATGCAAGCTTACTTCTTAAGAATCACCGAGATCAGGAACGATCTCCTATCTATTGGGGAGACTATTACTGATAGGGAAATGGCACTCACGACTCTTGGGGGATTACCATCCGAATGGTACATGTTTAGGACTACTCTTCTGAACAATAATATAATTCTTGGTTTCGAGGAATTAATGGCTAGATGCATTCAAGAAGAAACAAGGGTAGAAGAGTAAGAAATGCCCATGCCTAAAGGTCCTCCTGCTGCCTTTTCTTTTGATGCTAAGAAAAGAAATAATTCCGGGACTAAATCAAAAGGAAAGGCTGGACCTAAGTGTGGAAGAAAAGGAAAGGCTGGACCTAAGAAAAGGATGATGAATCAATCCCTGATGTAGAAGAACCCATGGATCCTATTTATCCACCTGAGCCTTCCTCTTCTAGGAAGAGGCCTTCATGGCTTAGGGGGATACTTGATGATGCTGAAGGACAT
>APFE030865043.1:24822-45627 GCA_000404065.3 Pinus taeda | reverse complement strand
GATTGTAGCAGGATTGATGTGTTCTCCTTGAGGACAAGGATTGATTAGTTCTCCTGTCGAGGCATCCTACCCATGCAGTCTGGGACTCATGGAAGTACCTCTCATCTGATCAATGAGCAGGGAAATGAAGTTAGGGACCATAGTAGTATCGATGGATGCATCGTTGTATCTATTGTACTCCCTACGCTAGGATGACCTCCATTGGTCTGAGATCAATGATACTGGTTTGGGACCAGTGGTAGGAGTTGTACCATACTATGATGCTGACTTCGGGTCGGTTGACACTGGTCTGGGACCAGTGGTACATACTCTGAGATTGACTTTGTGTCAGTGCAGTACTGGTCTGGGACTAGTGGTACATACTCTAAGACTGACTTTGTGTTAGTGCAGTACTAGTCTGGGACCAGTGAGAGTGGTACATACTATGACGCTGACTTGGGGTCGGTTGAGACTGGTCTGGGACCAGTGGCACACTCTCTAAGACTGCGATACTGGTCTGGGACTAGTGGTAGGAGTGGTACCTACTATGAAGCTGACTTCGGGTCGGTTGAGACTGGTCTGGGACCAGTGGTATGCACTTTGAGACTGACTTTGAGTCAGTGGAGGATGATACTGGTCTGGGACCAGTGGAGTTATACTCACTATGATGTTGACTGTGGGTTGGTTGAGACTGGTCTGGGACTAGTGGTACATACTCTGAGACTGACTTTGAGTCAGTATGATACATCCTCGATCATTTCTTCTTCTTCATAATTCAGACAAAAGCAAAGCAGAAAAGAACAATGCAAGAGCAGCGTAGAACAGAGCAGAACAATACAGATCAGTACAAGGCAGAACAAGACAAAGCAGAATAGGTAGAATAAAGCAGAGCAGTGCAAGGGTCAGGCTATATAGAGCAGTGCATTTGATGGATGAATAGTAGCGACTGTCAGACAGATTGCAGATGAAGTTCTCCCTGGTTGAGAGGGAGTGTTAAAATTGGCAACTAGGGCCAAACTTCATATAGGTCATCTTATTCATGGCTGATAATATTTTTATTAGATTCCTCTCATTGAGAGGTGTAGGATTGATATAAATATCATCCGATTCCGATAAGTATTCATGGAGATATGAATTTATTTTGATTATGGAATTATTATCAAGTCGACCTACAACTCATGTAGGCTCAGAAGCCCAACAATCGCATCTATTCAAACACCAACGTTGTGTATGAATATAGGTAGACTTTTCCTCATTTAGACTCACTCATCTCATCACATCTCTCTCTCTACTGCGCAGAAAAGAGTCTCTTCTCTACTACGCAGAAAAGGGTCTCTCCCTCACACATGTGAAGCCGGAAGCTGCTGAAACTGAAGCTGCAATTGTAGAAGTAAAGATTGACCTGTGTGGACTAGAAGATCTCCTCATCTGAAATGTGTTGTGGGTTCATCTGAATCTCCTTTGAAAGATGCAACTTTTGGTGGTGGAATCAAGTCAATTCGACGGACGGTTTGAAAGATATCGACTGCCCTAGTTTGAAGCCAGGAGCTGCCGAAACTAAAGCTGCAATTGCAGAAGTAAAGTTTGACTTGCGTGGACTAGAAGGTCTCCTCATCTGAACTATGTTGTAGGTTCATCTGAACCTCCTCTGGAAGCCGCAACTTTGGTGGTGGAATCAAGCCGATCCGACAGTCGGTTTGTGAGATATTGTCTGCCCTAGTTTGATGATGAAGCTGCTAATGCTGATGCTGCTGATCTAGGGTTTTCTACTGCTGATATGAATCAGATTTATTGTACTATTTCTCTCTACTGAATTATTGAAGATAAAAGAAGATTTGATCAAAGGGTTTCTCCACACATTGTGGGGTTTGTCCCTAGCTAGCCACCACATCTTGTGTCTCTTGTTTTGGCTTGTTTTTTGTCGATCGTTTAATGTTCTATCTGCACTTTACTTTATGTACATGTGATTGCTAATCTGTGGAATATAATAAGAAAAAGAAGTAAACTGTTATAAGCATAGAACATACCATAACTTAACATTAAGTTCTTGTTTTATCTTTAAGTGTATTTAAGTTTAGTTTTGTTTTATTTTTTTAAGTTAGGATTTATTGAGTTTCATTTTTTATTTTCTATGATTTTTTCTTAAAAGTTAAAAAAATTAAACATTAAAAAATAAAAATAAAATATAAAAAAATCCAAAAACATAAAATTGTTAATCCTCAGGGTTTTTATTTAGAATTTTGTTTTATACTTTAAATTTTTATTTTCATTTAGATTTAAATTTTATTTATTTAGATTTAGTTTTGTTTTATTTTAAACCTAAAATTTTATAAAAATATAAAATATATAATTTTTTTTTTTGTTGAAAAGATCAACTAAAAATTGAAAAATCATTTTGGTGTCTTTTGTGGTATTTATGTTCCACTTCTCTATAGTTAAATGCGCTTAAATGTTTATTTAAAGATTATCTATTGAAAAGTGGTGAATCATTTTGTGAGTTTGTTAGCATTTAAAATTTCGTGGTTTCTTGAAATTATTTGATCTTTTGAAATTTATTTGCTAGAACATTGTGCATCTATTGAATATTTTGCATCTGGTGAAATTAATCTCTGCTTGGATTATATAATGCTCATGACATGTTTGATATTTTGTAAATATTTTCAAGCAATCATTAAATTACTTCATAAGCAACAACAGTTAATTAATTACTTGGTTTTTCATTAACTCCATAAGGCACTGGTCTTAAGCATATAAAGATCTAATCAAATTCTAAAATCTATCAAGTGCTTGTTTCCCCTTGCTGTGTCTCCCATCCCAGCTGGTTCCCAGTTGGTCTTCCTTTATCTCATAGGGTCTTCCCCCCTTAGCCTGCTATAGGGAGATGGCTTAAACGGAGAGATCGGGGATTAGGGTGACAGCCCCTGGTCTGAGCGTTGTCGTGCTGCCTAGACCTGTGTGACAACAAGGCCAAACGCACAAGCTCTGTATCTTGAGGCACTTACCTAACAGCTTAAAGTTGATCCCAAATTTCCTGAATTCTGCTGATAAAGGGATCAATGGCTTCATCCTTATGCAGCCTGATGTTCCTTAGCTTTTCTTTCAAGAACATCTTCCGCTGATCAGAAGTATTCTGGTATAGCTATGTGAGAGCATCCCTCATCTCCTTGACTGTATTCTTGGCCAATATATGTGAGACTATATGGTCCTGGATTCCATTCAGGATCATCTAATGCGCATTGGTCATCTCCTTCTTGAATTCCTTCAGCTGATCTGCATCCGTAGGTTCTACCACTACGTTCTCTGCGTAGATCTTCAAACCATGCTCATTAAGGAGAAGGACATCCTAGACTTCCGAATGACATAGTTGGAGGAATTGTCCAATATGTCTTGTTCTCTTAGCACAACTATGGCCATTTATGCAAAAATCTCAAAAAATGGAACCTCCTCTTGTTTCCTTGCTCGGTTGACTATTCTAAAACTCGCAATCCCTTCTGGAATGCACAAAAATGCTTTGTCTACCTCGCTTTGCCTTCAATTTCTTCCTGGAACTAATTGCTCAGCCTTTCTGAATTTCCTTTCCTGGAAAATTGGCACTCCAATTGTTACCCCAGTAACTCAAATTGGAAAGTCAGGCAAACTCGCATGGCCTTCTGCAACTAGAAAATTATGGATCTCCTCCAGAAAACCGGAATTGGAAACCCTCTAGAAAAATTTGGAAATTCCTCCGTTTTGTGTGTGCACTTTCTCTTCCACTTGGCGTAGATCTTATTCTACCAATCCGCTGCAAAACCCTTTGTGCCCAGACAAGAAATATGCTCATCGAAAAACTGATTTGCTTCACTGGAATTACTTCTCGGCTTCACTTCTTCTAGCTAGAACCGCTACTCGGCTTGGCGAATTTTCCTTGCCACCTGTACTAGAAAAATCGAACCCTTTTCCTAGTAGTTTGAACTTCCTAGGAGGCTCTACGTAAATATGGAAATCGAGCTACCAAGCTCACTTTGAATCTGGATGATTTCTTCCTTCCACTTCTGAGCTTCCTGTTTGATCAAATTTACTCTGATAGCATGTGAAATTCTTAACTATTACAACAACTAGAAAATATTCTTCTAACTATAAATTAATTTGCAGTTTATTCGCTACAACAAACAACAAATAATTCACAACTGCAATTTTCACTAAAATAAATACTGCGGAAGATAAAATGGAAACTGAGAAAATATTGGCACACATAGAAAAATGTAACACCGTCGTTTTTGGACAAAATATTTCGGAAAAACCCAATGTAGGAAAATGGGTGCAACAACTGAGGGTTTTATTACTATGCAGTAGTGAGAAAATTTTGAGTACAATTGGATGCCGAAAACTAGAAATCCTACAGAGAAAATACTGGCAAATATTTTGTGAGGAATTTTCCTCACCCCCAGAAGCAATCTTGGCTCAATCAAGCCAATCGAACTAGCTTTCCAACTGCCTCTGCGTAGGCCCTGCGTCACTTTTGCGCAGGACTGAAACTCGTTGGCTTGGAACTGCCTCAAAGCAACTACTAATTGACTGTCGTTGGTCTGGAAGCCTCTGGCTTGGCCCTCTAGAATTTCTTCTAGCTATGACCCTTCCTCCAGCTAAATCGAATTGCCCTCTAAAGGCTACCGCGTAGCCCTTGTGCAACCTTTCTGTGGCTATCTCTCTCTCTTTGCAAGCTACTCTCCAGAACTGGAAGACTTCCTTCGAACTCATTGTCTCTTTCCCTCTCTATCTCTGCGTCCCCTCCCTGGTGCAAACTCTTCTAGCAGAATGATGCTCTTTGAAGAATCAAACTGCCCTAGGAAGCTCACTCTCCAAGTGTGTTTCTCCATCTACCCGTCAACCTCTTCTTATAATATCCAGTTGGGACTCCAAAGTCCAAGATGAAATCTTAATCAATGGATGAGATCATTTCCTAGTTGATCCGTGTGAGTTTCTAGAGAAATATCACCTTCCTCAATATATTGCTATTGATTAATCATTTTCCCTAAGACTTAGGAAAAATTTAATTATTGATTAATTAACTTAATTAAGGCATCTCTAGGTGGATTTTCTTGAAATTTTTTCTGGGTTCTCGAGTCCTAGTGTTTCTTAGCCTCTATGACAATTGTTGAGACTAGAACACCATCAGATGCTACAAAAACTAACGCTCCCTCTTAGCGAGGAAGGTGTTCTCTCCAACTCTAGTGCTGTATTGCTATTACAACACCCTATCTCTGTAACATTCTCCATACACGATGTTGATGTCTAGCCATTGCGACTGCCAGCCATTGCCCACTAATCATTGTGCAACTCTGATGCTGCATATGTGCTTCTGCTGACTTTACTGTACTATCTATATTGCTGCTAACTTTGCATCTGCATTGCAACTCTCTGTCAACTGTTGCTGCTTCTACTGCAACTGAGAAGCATACTGAATCAACTGTGTCTCTGTGCTGCAACTATCTCCTGAGCATCTGACTGCTACTAGCCTCTAAACTGTCCATTGAGAAACCTATGTTGCTGCTGACTCTACTACTGAGCCTCCTGTTCTGCTATCAACACTGCTCTGTGCTCCTCAGCATCTGACTGCTACTAATCTGAAACTGTCACTCAGAACTAACTGCACCAACTGACACTGATCCTCCTACTACTGAATATTGTGGGCCACTATAGCAAAGTAATGATCCATGATGAAACACCATCTGATGCATTCCTCAAGGAACCCTGCCAAAATCTGAGAAACTATGGGACTATAACTCCATATCTCCCCACCTCACTCGTAGAGGTATGACTGCAAACATGGCAAAGTATTCCTTCAACCTGGAGGAAAACTTGCCTATATTTGCAAATGCTGCCTCCTGGTCTTGCTTTTCCTACTTGTCCTTCTTCCTTTGAGGACATTGAGTACTGTGGTGGCTGAATTCTCCACACCTGAAGCACTTGACCTTAGATAGATCCTTTTTTTTCTTCTTCTCCCCTTGCGAACCTTGTCCTTGACTAGGACCCTTTGATGAAAGGACCATATTATCTTCCTCCTTCACACTTTTCAAACCCTTGCTGCTACTGCTGATGATGCAAGTCCTTACTAATGCTTGCCTCATCTCCTCCTGTTGCAAGTTTGACCACATCCTGTCCCACCTAGGTAGAGTGTCTTGTCCCAAAATGCCTTGGACAAAGATTTTCCAATCCTTTGAGACATTGTTCATGGCCAAATCCATAATCTCTATCTCTTGAGGTGCTTACCCAACGTCTGCAAACTAATCCCATATTTCCTGATTTCTAGTGAGAAGGGGATCACTGCCTTCACCCTTATGCATCTTGATGTTCCTCAAATTTTCTTTCAAGAACATCTTCCGCTGCTTGGACGGATTCTAGTATAGTTGTGTGGGAGCATCCCACATCTCCTTGGCCATATTCTTGGCTGATATATGTGAGACTATATGGTCCCGTACTCCTTCCAGGATCATTTGCTTTGACTTGGCCATCTCCTTCTTGAATTCCTTCAGCTGATCTGCATCAGTAGGTTCTGCCACTGCTTTCTCTGCATAGGTCTTCAGACCATGCTCATTAAGGAGAAAGGACATTCTGGCATTCCAAATGACATAGTTGGAGGCACCGTCCAGTCTGTCTTGTTCCCTTATCCTACTGTGGTCATTTCTACAAAAATCTCAAAAACTAGAATCTCTTCCTTTTTCCCTACTCGACTGCCTATTTTGAAACTTGCATTCCCTTATGGAAAGCGCAAACTACTTTGTATACCTCACTCTACCTTCAACTGCTTCCTAGAACTACTCGCTCAGCCTTTCCGAATGTCCTTTTATAGAAAATCGACACTCAAACTATAACCCTAGTAAATCGAACTAGTGAGCCAGGAAAACTCGCACGACCTTGTGAAACTGAAAATTATGGATCTCCTCCAGAAAATTGGAACTGGAAACCCTCTAGGAAAATATGGAAATTCCTCCCCTCTTTGTGTGCACTTTCTCTTCCACCCAGTGTGGATCCTACTCTAGAACACTGTTGCAAAACCCTCTATGCCTAGACAAGAAATTTGCTCAGTGAAAATACTAATTTGCTTCACCGAAATTACTTCCCGACTTCACTACTTCCAGTTGGAACTGCTACTGGGCTCTACGAATTTTCCTTGTCACATTCACTAGAAAAATCAAACCCCTTTCCCAACAGTTCAAACTACCTAGCCAACCTCTGTGCAAATATGGAAATCGAGTTGCCAAAATCCCTTTGAATCTAAACGATTTCTTCCTTCCACTTTTGAGCTTCCCGTCTGATCAAATTTGCTTTGATACCATGTGAAATTTTTAACTATTACACCAACTGGAAAATATTCTTTTAACTGTAAATTAATTTTGCAATTTATTTTCTATGAAAAACAACAAATAATTCCCAACTGCAACTTTCAATAAAATAAATACCGCAGAAGATAAACTGGAAACTAAAAAAATACTGGCACACACATAAAAATGTAACACCGTTGTTTTTGGACAAAAGTCCCCAGAAAACCCAATGTAGGAAAACCGGTAAAACAATTGAGGGTTTTTATTATTATGCAGCAGTGAGAAAATTTTGAGTATAATTGGATGCCGAAAACTGGCAATCCTATAGAGAAAATACTAGCAAAAATTTTGTGAGGAATTTTCCTCACCCCCACAAACAATCTTGGCTCAATCAAGCCATTTGAACTAACTTTACAACTGCCTCTGCGCAGGCCTTGCGTCACTTTTGCATAGGCCTGAAACTCGTTGGCTTGGAACTGTCTCGAATCAATTACTGACTGTCTGGTTTTGGTTTGGAAGCCTCTAGCTTGGCCCCCTGGAATTTCTTCCAGCCACTAGTACCTGAAATGACCCTTCCTCTAGCTAAATCGAATTGCCCTCTAGAGGTTACTGCACAACCCTTGCGCAACCTCTCTATGGCTACTTTGCCTCTCTTCAAGCTACTCTCTGGAATTGGAAGACTTCCTTCGAACTCACTATCTTTTCCCTCCTCTGTCTTTGTGTCCCCTCTCTGGCTCGAATTCTTCTGGCATAATGTTGCTCTCTGAAAAATCGAACTGCCTAAGCAAACTCGCTCTCCAAGAGTGTTTGTCCATCTACCCATCAACCTCTTCTTATAATCTCTAGTTGGGACTCCAATGGCTAAGATTAAATTTTAATCAATGTTTGAGATCATTGCCTAGTCAATCCGTGTGATTTTCTGGAGAAATCTCACCTTCCTAAATTAATTGTTGTTAATTGATCATTTTCCCTAAGTTAGACTTAGGAAAAAATTAATTATTGATTAATTAACTTAATTAAGGCATCTCTAGGTGGATTTTCCTGAAACTTTTTCTGGGTTCTAGAGTCCTAGTGTTTCTTAACCTCTTCGAGAACTGTCGAGACTAGAACACCATCCGATGCTACAAAAACTAATATGTTATTCCAAGGAAGTTAGGAATTTTCGTCCCATCATGCAAAGATGTCCCCTAGTTTTAGAATTGTATGTTTTAGACGTTGAAGCCTTGGGTTATTTGATGTGTCATAAGGTTGGTGTGGGTCATGTCAAATTCTTCCTATTCCATACACTTGATAATGGTCAACTTGTAAAAGACCATTTTATTGATGATTCCTTCTTAACCATTCCTGAGGACCAAGTCTCTTGGGGAATGACAATGAAGTGCCTTGATACATTTTGTTTAGGTTCAAGCTTGAGCATTCAATGGCATGAAACATTTCATTGTAGATAGAGTCAATGCACAACCTTAAGTTGGTTGCTCAAATTGGGCTTAGTTTCATGGGGATAGTTTTCGAATTCCTTGTCTCTTTGCCTTTTAGGATTCTCCTAGAGATTTGAGGGAGGTGTTTGAACAAAGAGTGGAAAAGAAAAGTGATAAATGGACCACGAATCCTCTAGACATAATAACTCAAGTTCAGATTTGCACCAAAACTTTGCCACTTGACACTGTAATGGATGCCCTCCAAAAGCCTATAAGTACCTAGAAAAGGGTATTATGAATATCTTTTGGATCAAAAACTCTAATGGTAAAGGCTCTCATAGAGTTAGTTGGGAACTTTGATGCACTCATGAATACCATGTCTTGGGTATCACAAAAATGAGGATTTAGGCTTTGGCTTTTTGTGCTAAATGGGTGATAGCCATGCAAGTTATTGCATTATAGCAATCAAGTGGATTTGTTGGAAAAAAGTGCTTGGCAAGGCTTATCTTGGTAAACCCTAGTTGTCACCCCTGCTCATGTTAAGATTGTTGGAACCTTTATATTCTGGAGTATCGAGAAGGCCTAGGAGACCATTGTTCTTAATAATGAGATCTCTCTCCTTATGATTTGCATTGTCTTTCAATGATCACTAGTTTTTATCCATGTCTTTTGGGTAATAACCATGTATAGATAATTGCTTTTGGTGGTCTCTATTACTTGTTCTAAGCCAGGGATAACTAGAGAATATTTTTTCTTCGATGATCCACATTGTAGATAGTGATCCTAGTGATGATGACCAACATAATCCACTATAGTAACCCAAAAATGCCTCATATCTCATGCTCAACTCACTCATTCGACAACATTGATGATTTCACATATATGAGGTACATTAACCATTTTTCATATGAAGTGTTTAAATTAAATGAATTTGGCATTTAAGTAAGGATCATGGGTTGAAATTAGATAATGGATCATGATGCTTGAAAGTTATGCTCTTTCCCTTGTCTCACCTTGGTGGGCATCATATGCATTCTAGTCAAGTGTTGCCACGCTTGGGGAGAGGGGTACTACTGGGGGGGCTTGATAAGGATAACATGTCCATACCCTCTCCTTAACAAATTCCATTGTCTCCCCTTTATTTGTCTTTTCGTTTTGGTTGGTTGTTACATGTATCCCGAAAGATCCATACCTCATACTCCTATGGGAGGAAGGGGATAGGATTCCTGAGGTTGATGACGCTACAAAAAAGAGAGAGCGTGATATAAATTTCAAAATAAAAAGGATATTAATGATGAATCAGATGCCAAAGAATCTTGAGCTCTACCCCCTCACTATGAGGTCATCACTCGAAGTCTTAATGCAATGGATGAATAACTAAATAAAAGACTTAATTAAATTATCCCAATGCCTATGCAATGAAATGCATATACATCAAAAGGGGACTTGCAAATAAAAACAAGGAATACAAAGAAAAAGACTAATAAAGTGGTGGAAATTTGGAAAGACAGAATGTCGAGGAAGGGGTAACTCAATGCATGAATTTCTCCCTGTACAAAGGCACCCATGGAGATGATCATTACACATGGCCTTGCACATTAAGGACACCATTCCCATGAAGTAAAGCCCAAGCCATACCATTGTCATTCACACTTACATTTTGATGGGTTTCTTTGGAATTACTCTAATTTTTGGGTACCGACACATCTAATAGGGTTCTATGATGGTCCTCCCATATCTAAACTTAGCAAATTGCATAAAGTCATGACGTAGTGTGAATTTAAAGAAAATAACTAATGTGATCTACTTGATAGATTTTACGTTAAACATGAATCACTTTTTATGTTATAATGAATTTTGTATACATGTTGGTTAGTCTCACTTGATTCTTATAGCCCCTAGTTAGCACAAACACGGTCCGTTGGAGGACATTGATGATCTTCTCTCACACTTCATTGAGAACATTGCATATCCTTTGGAGATCATTGGGGCCTTGAGATGACACCATGAATTCTTGAGACACCATACCTTTGATGATGAGTGTTACACCCTTGATGAGGATGTTGAACCTTTTCATGATGATGTAGCACTTGATGATGACGATATATCTTTGGAGAGGTCATGGATCCATTTGTTAGTTTTTTGTAGCATTGGATCTGCTCTAGCCGTGAAAATTGGTGGAGAGGTTAAGGTACATGAGTTCTAAAGAACCCAGAAATCGTTTGGTGAAATTCCACCTGGATTGTATTTTATTAAAATAATTAATATTTTTAATGGGGTTCCTAAGTCTAAACTTAGGAAAATTAAAGTATTAATGGGTATTAATCAGTGTTGTGAACACCTCGATAATACCCCGATTTTATCTCAAAAATCACGATTTTTTGGCTTAGTCGATGTTTGCCGATTTTTACCAATATTTTTTCGATTTTTACGATTTTTCGGTTTTCCGAACCCTTGCCAATTTTATCCTGATGTCGATGTTCGCAACATTTGTATTAATTAAAATATAGGTGAGAATGTTCTAGAAGGTGGATCAAGTCAAATTTTAATCTTAGTAGTTGATTAGAGACTTAATCTTGACCGTTGAAGTCTCAACCAGAAAAGTATAAGATGGAGGCTTGGGGTTCATTTAGAAACACACAAGGAGAGAACATATTGATCTGGAGTTCGATTTCTGGGGCTAGGAAGCTGAGAATTTGAACTGAGTGATCAGTTGCAGCAGAGGGGCAGGGATAGTTTGGGGTATTGAAAGAGAGACAGAGAGAAGCTAGTGGAGGCAGTGCAGCAACCAGAAAGACTGACGCTGGGCCAATTTGGGCCCATGTAGGCCTGACGCAGAGCCAAAAGGGCCAATGCAGAAGTAGCCGAGGTTAGCTAGTTTTGTTGCCGAATCAGCCGGATTCTACCAGGGGAAGTGAGGTAAAACTCACTCAGATTTTTTGCCACTGTATTTTCTCTGTCATTGGTTTTCCGAGAGGGCTACCATCTTTTGTATTCAAAATTATTGCTTAATAATAGAAAACCCCCAGAGCTACTGCATTGGTTTTCCCGCATTGAGCTTTTCCAGGGGACTATTTTGTCGAAAAATAGCTGTGTCCTATGTATCTTGTTCTTTGCTTAGTTTTTTGTTTCATGTAATCAAATATTAAAGTAGTGTAGGCTGTAGAAGTAATTTGCTTCAATATTCAGAGAATAACTTGATGAATGTATATTAAAATCAAGTAGGTGAATTAGATTAAGATTTGCTGCAGTAGGGGTTCCTTGAGGATCAACAATTTTCACATAGTATCAGAGCATTGATTTTGAAGCAGGAAGAGCAAATCCAGCATTGAGAAGAGAGGCCAATAGCTGCATTTGGCAGCGATTCGAATCCCCTTGAAGGGATTGTGCAGCCCTTCTCAGGAAGCAGAGGTTCTGAGGAAATCTCTCTCTGGGAACGTCGACTGAGAGGTATGATTTCCAGTTCGTGATTTTTTAGAGGCAGAGGGAGTGACGCAGAGCCTCAGCGCAATGCGTGAAGGATGCAATTTATGCTGGGGCAAAAATCCGTCGGAAAAGAGCGAAGACACATAGAAGGGGAATTTGCCAAAAAGTTCGAATTTCTCACTTGCTGGGCAACTGAGCGGTGACTAGAGGAGTGTTGTCGCATAGATTGTTTGGGCAGTGCGACAACGCTCAGACCGGGGGCTGTCACCCTGATCCCTGATCTCTCCGTTTAAGCTGTCTCCCGAGGCTAAGGGGGGTAGACCCTATGGGATAAAGGAAGACCAACTGTGGACCAGTTGGGCTGGGAGACACAACGAGGCAATTTAGCACCTGATTGATTTTAGAAATTAATGTACCAGTGCCTTATGGAGTTAATGATTAAATGATTATTTATTAAATGTTGTAGAAATATGAACCTTGTAAAACAATAATTTATCATCAACTATCCCAAGCAATACAAGCTATTCAATAAACTCACAACACTTTAATAATGATTCAGCAATTAAATTTCTAAAGATTGAATGCTTTAAACAACCATACAATTTAAATGCTAATCAATTACCACTTTCATATAGCTAACTTTAATAAACATTTAAGTGCATTTAACTATAGAGAAGTGAACATAGATACCACAGAAGACACCAAAAAGAAAACGAATTTTCAATTTTTAGTTAAGCTTTTAAAAAAAACATTTTAATTTAATTTAATTTATTTATTTATTTTTAAAATAAAATTCTAAGCCAAAAATCAAAATAAAACAAAATTAAAATCTAATCTAAAACCATCAAGGAACTTTTTATGCCCTTTTTATATTTTTAACATTTTTATATTTTCAAATAAAACAAAACTGAACTAAGAAAAAACTAAAGTAAATGAAAACTAGAATTACAAAACTACACTAAACTAAAACAAAGATTTGATTTCTAAAACTAAAATCTAAACACTCACCCTATGTCCCTAAAAAAAATCAAAATGCCAATTCCTAAAAACGTATAAGAGAAATAGACTAAGCGTATAAATTTTTTCTTTTTATTTTTATAAAACTGTTGCGTATGTGCAGGTGCAGTCAATGACCAAGGTAAAGGAATACGTGAGGAATGCTCGACATCAGGCAGAGGAGCTCGAGCATTTGAAGATGGGCAACAGATGAGCATCACGCTATGGATTTGAGGGTTTGCTGGACAAAGGTACAAGAGCTCGACGGGTAGTCAATGGACAGCGTGGAGATGGTTGAGCAGAACGCGAACAACATTTTGATGAGCTGCGATGAAGCTGCGCGGGTTTGGAAACACGCTGGTGCAGGCTCGATGATGGAGGGATGAAGAATGGAGCTACGCGAAAATGGCAGTAGATGAGGGCTCGAATGGAGGGATGAAGTATAGAAGGCGGAGAACGATGGGTAGCACGCAGGATTGATCTTTGTAGGTGCTGCGTAAGGGGACCTGACAACGAATTCTGGAGAAAACTGAGGGATTTGACGTAGCGTGGATGGCGTGAGGAGGCAGTGAGTGAAAGAGAAATGGACGCAGGGAGCTGTGGTAGCGTTTTGTGGCAGAAGTATGGTGCTGCATTTTGATTTTTTGCTTTGCAGGTCGGGTGCGTGGAAGGAGAATACGAAGGTGGCTGGCATCTAAGTTTTGCATAAAGGGGCTCATATGGCAGCATAATAGGAGATGGAGGCTACGTGGATGAGCAGGAAAAGTAGAGGAGTGGTATGCACAGGAAGAGGGGATGCATATAACCGTATGGCAATGACATCTGCGTGAGAGGGCTGGCAGAAATGCGGAAGCAACTACGTAGGGAGAAGGATAGCTGGGTGATGGTGTGGTAAGCGATATGAGCTGCGTGGCACTGACAGATTGCTGAGAAGAGGGCTTGGCAGCAATCTTTAAAAAAATTCAAAAAATTTTCTTGCAAAAATGAAACCCTGGCCCTGGGCAGCAAAATTGTACACCCGCAAAAAACTAGTTCTGAGGCCAAATCTTACCCTCCAGGGCCTAGATCTAGCTTCACACAAAATGCTTCATTCTGACCTGCAACCTGTAATAACAAAAACGGAACACCCAAAACTAATATATGCAAGGATTAGAACTAAAAACCCTAAAACCAGCTAAATAATTACAATATTCACCGTTTAAAGGCTCTAAATAGCCAGATTTATCATTATGCCATAGAAATATTTTCAGAATTTTAAACTTAATGTGAGGTGCTTTAGAAAACCCTTCGGGCATTCACCAGAAAATTTCAAATGATAAGCCTGGGATCAAAACTGGCTGGGCTCTTCAGAAAATGCAATCCGGGAGTTGGCTGGTTCAGCCGAGAACTTCCCCGAACGCCCGGTAATCTCAAAAAAAGGATTTCCTGCACTACTTAGATCAACCATTAACGAAGAAGGAGAAAACGATACTAAAATCCAAATGTAATGGAGATACCTGCCATCATATTTAGAAATTTAACTAGCATTCAAACCCTAGCGACTAAACAAGATACCTGTGTTTAAAATCACTCTTCATCGAGCTATTATCAATGGTTGAAAATAAATTTATGCAGAAAAATAAAACATCTTACAGCAATTCCAGAAGAGTAACACCAGCAAGATTTCAATCCCAAAGTCTTTCTTTATTGCACAAAAAAATGACTACAAGAGAGCTTTCTTTAGCACATGACTTTAAGATCGAATGATCTCAAATGACCCCTGACACCCTATTTAAAGCAAATTTCCCAACGGCGAGTTCGAGTGATCCATGTCAAAGAGATCTCGACCGTCGATGAGGATCAAAATCTCTTTTACTCTCATTTGCCGAAATTTTAAATGTATTTTAATATATTAAAAATTAAAATTGTGTTTATTTCCTCAAAACTTTGACTTATTATTATTTTATTATTTTATTTTTCAATTATTTTATTATTATTTATTTTTATCTTTTAATTTTTTTATTAGACCCTCGAACTTAGCATTTGGAAAAATCACCTAGGACCTAGGACTTATGAGGGGATAAAACATTTTCTAACCCTCAAGACACTTACATCATGACTTTTACAATTTTACATCTCAAAGGGGAAAACCCATTTGACATAGACCCTCATAGACCACCGAGTTGTGCGACATAAACATAATCTAGCAGATCAAGCAATTTGTAATAACCTAACCAAATAGTTAGGATTATTTCCAAATTACTTTTACATAGACTTGACCTAGCACACTAGGATTCCCCTAAGATTCTAATGACAAAATCCATTCCGGCTTTGGGGTTAGGCTGAAGGAAAAGTCTGCCGATCATGGATCGGTGAGACAAAAAACCTTCCAGAACATAGATTATCACTAGAAAATTAGGTTTTCCTAGGCAATTTATATACATGACTCGGATCTGCTAAGATTATTTACAATTTACACATTCAGACTGGGTTTACAACATAACGTGATCGGGCTGATGATGATAGTCGAATGGCACGGACATGTTGATCAAGCGCTATCCATTTTGCGAAAAAGGGTGTGTACTGCTATGGGTAGTTGACATGTAGTGGTCAACAAGGAGTCAGTTCGACAGTTGGGTGAGATGGCATTGCATGGGCTCATAGATCAGGACAAGTTGGAAGGAGCTTCCAACTATGTCATATGGAAGACCAAAATCTTAGCTGTTCTAGAAGAATACGATCTCGAAGCCTATGTCAAGAGTGTTGTGGCTGTTCCTGCTGACAATGATCAAAAGAAGAAGTATAAAGACGAGCAGGGGAAGGCGAAGAGGTTTATTCTTGATGGAGTTTGATATCATGTGGTCTCACACTTGCAGGGAAAAGATATAACCCGAGAGATGTGGGAAGCTTTCTCTTCACTGTATGAAGGCTCTTCCGAACAACGAGAGATGTACCTAGAACAAAAGTTGCAGCAGACATTGATGCAGAAGGGAGAAGGAGTTAACTCCTATCTTCAACGTCTTCAGGACACCAGAGACTAGCTTGCTGCAGTGTGGTCCACTCCTCAGTCTATTGCGATGGTAAGGACAACGCTGAATGGAGTCTCGGATGAATGTTAAGTCTTCGTCCAAAGTATATTAGGCAGGGAAAGACTACCTTCATGGGATGAGATGTGGGCGGCTCTTCAATAGGAAGAATTAAGGAGGGACCTTGTAAAGGTCAACCTCAATGGCAACAGTGGGAGTGGCACAAAGACCAAGGAGGAGGAGGAGAACGCAACTCTAGCATCAAAGGGACAACAAAAGTAGAAGCAGAAGAAGGACATTTTGAAGGTGAAATGTTTCAAATGTGGCGAGATGGGCCACTTTGTATCCCAATGTCCTTTGAAGCAAAAGGATAAGGATGAGAAACATAACCCTAAGGCTGCTCCAGCAAATATTGACGAAGATGAGTTTTCCATGAGTGCCCACGCATCTCCAGGATGGAAATGGGGTGATATTGAGTTGTAGTCGAGAGGACTACATGTGGGCAGGATCCTTGAGGAGTCCACCTCTTGCATCAATTCCTTGCTACGGGACCCCAAGATTCAGCAGTAGCGAGATGGACTTAGTGTCAGATGATGCAGTGGATTGCTTGGAGAGACAAATGCAGTAGCCTGAGACCAGAGACTGATCAACACAGAGCAAGGTTGGTAGCATTGCAAATGGCACAGTGCAGAAGTTAGTGTAACGACTTATCTATAAATATAAAGAACGCAAGAATAATAGCAGGCATACGATGCATGCATATGATAGCTACATATGCATGTGCCGCATACATCGCACTAGTGTTTATGTACTAAATTAACTATAAGTACTAAATATCATAACACTTCTTTGAATAGAGGTTCTACTCATCCATCAACACCCATATTGCTTAATGTATCATGATTAATGGGTAAATACTAAAAGAGGGCTATATAAATTATATATTTCAGATTATTAATAAAAATTATATTAATAAATTAATAAAATAAATATATTATAATAAATTAATTTAAAATGATTAAAATATATATAAGAAATTAATTAAAAGGGGTACTTAGTATAATGTTATAATCTTTATATTAAAAAGAGTACCTAAATAAAACATAAAGAAATGCAATTTATTAAATCATAAAGTATATATAATATATATACGTGACCTTAAAAAGAAATATGGGAGATGATACGTGACATGGAAGGGTGTCACCAGGAGACTAAGCGGTGGGCTGTTGGTGGAAGAGCGGTCACCCCCAAGAAACTAGATAAAAACCAAGGAGCAGAATTTTAGAAGGGGATCGGGGGAAAGGAAGGAAAAGAATGGAGGAAAAGGAAATTAAAGGGGAAGGACATCATAAACTGAAATTACCCATAGGAAGAGCGCGGATTGTTCTGAGGTTTCTGGGCACGGGGAACAGTGTGCTTCAACTAAGAAGCTTACTGGACTGAGTAGGGAGGTTCTGCTCAGTTTGGCTGGGTGGATTCGGTCTTTTGGTAACCGAAGCAAGGTAGCTGGAGGCATCGTCAACCGTAGGTGCACAGGTAGGTACCCTCAACAATTATGTTAGTTAATTTTGTAAGATTTCAGGAAATTAATCACAGGTTCAGGATAAAAACTCCTTTACTATTTTTACATCTGTTTTATGGTCCTGTCAGTTAGCAACAACGCGAAAGATTTAGAGGGTCAGAGACTAGTAGCAGTCAGATTCCAACATTCATGGTATTATGTTGAACATAGTTAAGTTCAGTAATTTTGGATGTTTTTCAGTTGCTTCTCTAAACAACTGAGTTGTAGTACGAATGCAATGTTAGCAGCATTGGAGAGGGAGTTGTAGTACAGATGCAACAGTGGTAGTGGCAGTGTCATGGGTACCAGTACAATTGCAGCAACAACACAGTGTTGGTGGCAACAACAGTGCAGAAATGAGATGCTTCAGAAACAAAGCAGCATGTAGTTGGACATTGTTGCTAGAGCACATTCCTCGCTAAGAGGGAGTGTTAGTTTTTGGTAGCATTGGATGTGCTCTAGCCATGAAAAGGTGGAGAGTCTAAGGCACATGATTTCTAAAGAACTCAGAAATTGTTTGGTGAAATTTCACCCAGATTGTATTTTATTAAAATAATCAATATTTTTAATGGGGTTCCTAAGTTTAAACTTAGGAAAATTAAAGTATTAATGGGTATTAATTAAAGTATGGGTGAGATTGTTCTAGAAGGCGGATCAAGTCAAGTTTTAATCTTAGCTGTTGATTAGAGACTTAATCTCGGCCGTTGAAGTCTCAACGAGAAAAGTATAAGGAGTCTTGGGGTTCATTTAGAAACACACACGGAGAAAACATATTGATCTGGAGTTCGATTTCTTGGGCTAGGTAGCTGAGAACTCGAACTGAGTGATCAGTTGCAGTAGAGGGGCAAGGATAGTTCGGGAATACTGATAGAGAGGTGGAGAGAAGCTGGTGGAGGCAGTGCAGCAGCCAGAAGGATCGACGCTGGGCCACTCTGGGCCCATGGAAGCCTGACGCAGAGCAAGTAGGTCTAGCGCAGAAGCAGAAGCTTCCCTCCACGAAGAAAGCCGGAACTTCCGGACCAGCTCGGAAGGTTGACGTAGTAGGCAGAAGAGACAACACAGAGCTGACGCAGAGCTTGTAGGGATGATGCAGGGCCAGCGCAGAAGTAGCCGAGGTTAGCCAGTTTTGCTGTCGGATCAGCCGCATTCTGCGGGGTGAAGCGAGGTAAAACTCACTCAGATTTTTTGCCACTATATTTTCTCTGTCATCGATTTGCCAAGAGGGCTACCAACATTTGTATTCATAATCACTGCTTAATAATAGAAAACCCTTAGAGTTGTTGCACCAATTTTCCCGCATTGGGTTTTTCCGAGGACTATTTTGTCCAAAAATAACTGTCCTATGTATCTTGTTCTTTGCTTAGTTTTCTGTTTCATGTAATCAAATGTTAAAGTAGTGTAGGCTATTGAAGTCATTTGCTTTAGTATTCAAAGAATAACTTGATGAATGTATATTAAAATCAAGTAGGTGAAGTAGATTTAGATTCGCTATAGTAGGGGTTCCTTGAGGATTATGAATTTTCACGCCATTTTCCTTGGTGAAATCATTCTTTTGCTTAAGGATGTTGTAGTTGTGATGTTTCATTGCATGTTTATGATGATATGTCACCATACGTAAGCTGACTTAGCATGATGGTTGATGATTTGGCACCTTCTTGTGACGAGACATGACTTTGGAGTGACATATTGCACCTTTTGGTGAAGAGACATGACTTTTGGAGCATTATTACACTATTTTGGAGGAGACATCACCCTCATTTGCTCACTTCCCCCACATGTGTGATGTTTTTGTAGTTATTCAAGTTGACTTGATGATTGACCATTATTTCTTCATTGTAGAGGAATTTTGGGGGTTAGTTTGGACCTATCCACCTTGTATGGATTTTTATGTGTTTTAGGGGCCTTTAGTGGATATTAGCTCTTAGAGGAATAGTGCTTGGTTTCTTCATATAAATAGACAAAGTGCTACTCTCATTTGGATCATTTCTACCTGTGGAGATAACACACTAGCTGTCTACTCTTACTCTTATCTTAGCTATGGATGAATAACTAGTGCAACCTCTTGGAGAGATGAATTATGGATGATTTTTCATGTTTGATGGATGATTCATGTCTAGGGTTTATGGATGATCAATGATTTATTAAGTGTTCTTCTTAAGTCGTGTGGATTTATTTTTTCGATGTATTAAGTGTTGAAGTTTCTAAGTTTACTTAGTTTAGAAACCCTTCCTGCACTTTTTCTGATTTATTCCTACCTACTTGTTATTTTTCTTTAACAAGTTATTTACGAAGTAAATAGTAAATACTGAAAATAAACTCCAGTGCATGCTCAACATATTACAGATCAACAACTAAAAGAAACAAGAACAGACACACCACATGACACCATTATTTTTGGACCAATGTCCCTGGAAAAACCCAATGTGGGAAAACCAGTGCAACTGTCTGAGGGTTTTCTTATTAAGCAATATTAGAGTACAATCTGGGTGCCGAAATTGGCCTACCCAACAAACAATTTCCTTATCAGCTATACCTCACAGTTTGAGAGAAATCTCCTGGCTAAAACCCCTGAAAATCCTTCCGGTAGCTCCTAAGCACAAAACTACTCTGCAACCCCAGTGTCCGCCCAATCTGGACTGCGTCAACCCCAGGAGGCCCTTCGTCAGCTTTCTGGGCCTCTGTGTCAGACACGCTGGCCTCTCTGGTGCTCTGCGCAGCACTTGGCTGCGTCTGCGTGAGCCCTTGCTGGCTCTGCATCACTCTCCTTGGCTGCTAAGCTGCTCTCCCGACACAATCTCTGGCTTCTCTATTTCTTTGTACTCAATGCCCCTTAGCTGCTCTCCCTATCATTGATTCTATCTCTCTTAGGAAACCGCTCTCTAGAGAATAGAATGACTGATCACTCTGGTGTGTTCTCCAAGCGACCCTCAAGCCTCCTCTTATACTTTTCCTATTGACATCTCAACAGCTGAGATTAAGTCCCTAATCAACGGCTAAGATTAGATCTAGCTTGATCCATGTCTTTTGGACCATTCTAACATAGATTCATATTAATACACATTAATATTTTATTTTCCCTATGTTTAGACTTAGGGACTCCATTAAAAATATTAATTATT
>APFE030865043.1:0-24792 GCA_000404065.3 Pinus taeda | reverse complement strand
TGTTTAGAATCTGCCCAAACCCTTTCGAAGTATTGGAGATCTCATGTGCCCCAACCTCTCCACCAAATTTCATGGCTAGAGCACATCCGATGCTACCCCAAATCAACACTCCCTCTTAGCGAGGACTGTGCTCTAACAATACTCTTCACTGAGTATTACTCTAATCCTCCGACGTCAATACCTGTGCTGATGCTAGGCCTTCCTGCCCAACATCCTCTACACTGCTGCCTCCTGTACTGTTGCCCATGGTTCTGCCACTTCCACTGCTGCATCTGTACGACAACTCCCTCTGCATCCATGTTGTTGCTGGTCCTTTCTCGCATCATTGCATCTGCACTGCACCTCCTTTCATCAAGCTGCATCGTGTTGCCCATTGCTGCACTGCAACTCAATTACTAAGAAGTAAGTAACTGATCTCCCAACTGACCTCCCTGTTGGGCTAGAGACACCCACTGATGTTGAAGCTCCCTTTGCCGCTGACAAGTGCTCCCTCTCTAACGTCTGCGCTGCTGCAACAACTCCCTGCATCTTGCATCGTTGCACACCTCTCTGTGTCGTTCTGCACTGGTGCAATACTCCTATGCCTCTCGCACTGCTGCAGCCTGCTAGCTCTGCGTTGTCTCGGGACTCCTGCACTGTAGCTCTCTCTGCTGCTCCATCCACATCCGTCTCTACCCACTTAGCTAGTCCTGCTACTCCTCATCGGGGCTTCCGTAGCAAGGTCTAATCCAAGAGGCTGGGTACTTCAAGGATCCTACCCCTCATTGCCTGTAGTCCTCCTGACTACAGCTTGATGTCTCCCCACTTTCGCTCAAGTGGTGTGTGTGCACTCATGGCACAATCATTTTCTATCAAAACTTCCTTCTCTACCCGTGTTGGCGTTGACTTAGTCTTGGAAGACTCTCTCTTACTCTTCTTCCTTGGGCACTGGGTCGCATAATGACCCATCTCCCCACAATGGAAGCACTTGATCTTGGAGAGATCTTTCTTCTTTCGCTTCTCTTGCTTTCCTTCAGATGCTAGGGCCACATCCTCCTCCTGCTTGACTTTGATCCCTTTGCTGGTGCTACCTGTCTTTGACTGCCGTCTGATCTCTTCCTGGCGAAGAGCTACCCACATCTCGTCCCAAGGTGGGAGAGTTCCTCTGCCCAGGATACTCTAGACAAACACTTCCCAATCTTCAGAGACAACATTCAGGGTTGTCCTCACCATAAGCTCTTGATCCAGTGTCGCTCCTATAGCAGTCAACTGGTCTTGGATCTCATTCAGTCCTTCGAGGAAAGTGTAAATCGATTGACCCTTCTTCATCTGATACGACCTCATCTCGTTCTTGAGCTGCATTCTTCTCTGCACATAAGTATGTTGGTGCAAGTTCTTGAGAGCCTCCCACATCTCAACTGTCGTTTCCTTCTCAGCTATATGTGGTACCACATGATCCTTGACCCCATCAAGGATAATGCACTTGACCCTTGCCATCGCCTCTTCGTACTTGTCGTTATCATTGGGGTCGACTGGGATAGCTAAAACCTTCAAGGCGAAGTTCTTGACATGATTCTTGTCAAGCACTGATAAGATTCTGGCCTTCCAGACTGCGAAGTTCAATGCTCCGTTCAGTCTATCTTGGTCTCTTACCCCGTGTAGTGCCATGACGCTCCTCTACTTCCCTCGTGGAAGTTCTCTGTTCGACTCCTCTGAGTCTCTACTTCCCGTCTGGAAGTTCTCTTCTAGACTCCCTCTGAGTCCTAATTTCCCTCCTGGAAATCCTTCTGCCGCTTGTCGAAATGCCCCCTACTCTGTTTGTCTTGTGCAATTGCACTGCTGATCCAGGTTCCTCGGCTAGAAACCCTCGATAACAACTCCTCTGGCCCTGCTTTGTCACGTATTGTTTTGACTACAATACCTCACCAGCTCCACTCTGCAATATTTATGCAGCCTTCTAGACTCCTATAATTACCTCTCTTTGAACTGTGTTAGCCCCTCTCTGCCTCACGCTGGCTCCGCGTCACCCCAGATGGGTCTGCATCAGCCCTGGGATGCCTTGCGTCAGCCCTCTGGCCCTCTGCGTCAACAACACTAGTCTCTCTGAGGCTCTGCGCAGCTCCCGGCTTCTTCTACGTGGCTCTGCGTCACACTTCTTGGATTTTGCGCTGCTAGAAATAACTTCTGTCACCTCGGGACATCTGTTTTCTGTTTCTATTGCTCCGCTCGGCTGATGTCTTTTAGTCCTCCCGTGATCTGCAATCACGCTTCGATACCATGTTGAAGTTTCTAAGTTTACTTAGTTTAGAAACCCTTCATGCACTTTTTTCTGATTTATTCCTACCTACTTGTTATTTTTCTTTAACAAGTTTTTATTTTTTGTTTTTTTGTAAATCAACAATTCGTATTAAGACATAGAATACATAGAGTACAAAAAGGTCTGCTCGTGCAGACTAAAGAGCGACACCTTTGCCCGATTACAATGCTTCATAACCACCCAGATTGTCAAAATAACCCCAAGGCTCACCACACAGGGTGGCACAGAGAAAGGTTGGGGACAGCAAAAGAAGGAATCCACCTAAGCATCTGGCCAAACAGAGACAAAACAAACCATATGGTCCTCCGAGATAGACAAAGAAAACTAAGTAAAAGATAAGTTAACATGAGAAACAGAGTACCAGCTACAAGACCAGTAAACTTGCGAAACTGAAACAGAACAAATGCTGAACATCAAAAGCACGCTGAGACTCCCATAACAAACCATTACAACCCGAGAATGATATAATCCTTGGTGGTGGTATCCTGGCTGGCCGAAGTCGTGGCTTTACCGTGCAGAGGTGGGCGCTACGAAGAACGCTTCCCCTGACTGGTTCCCATGGCCTCCTCCGCACCTTCCCCCACAATAGAGGCATCCTAGCATATGGTGTGCCTTAGAAGACTTATCAGCACTGTCATCTTTTTGGAGATATTGCCAAATTGTCGCTCCAACGAACTGATTTTGAAGTCCAGTGCTTCCAGAACTGCCATATGATCCGCAGATGAGACTGAAATGGCTTGGTGAGCCTAATTAAGATATTCTCCTTGCATACTGATAGCCTTCGCTAACATTGTTTTCATGCGCCACATTTCCACCTATGTGCAAACAAATTGAGTTGCTTGAGTGGTTGCTGTGCCGGGATCCTGAACCCATTCCATCTCCTTTTCCAGGTCATGTTCCTCCAAGTTCTCTTCCTCTTCAGCAACAATTGCTTCCAGTTCCTCAATTTTGCATTTTTCCTTCTGCGAAGTTCTCGTTTCATATGCCTCCTGAGCATGCTGCAAGTCTTTATTGGCTGAAGCATTTTGACTACCCTCGCGCAATTCTTCTATGACAAAGAACAGAGAAATGAAACCTTCTGAGAGCACAATTGAAACGATGCTGATTTTCGTTGGAGAGCAGTGCATTGCTCTTGCATTTGGGGATTGTAATTATAGAAGAGGGAAACCATGAATTGCTTAAGGCTCCCCATCTCGTCAACTTATGATCGCACGTCCATTCATAATAACTACTGCTCCGTTTTTCACATTTTTGTTGATAAGCCAAGTCCTTATTATTAAGTTTTCCGTGCTTGAACCATTTCGATGAGTGCCAAGTGTCTTCTTGTGTTTTGATGCCGGCAGTGCCCATAATTTTTGTTCGTTGCGCTCCTTGGAATAGTCCCTGCGTGCTTGTGCATTGAATGCCACTTCCTTCCTTGTACTCCTTTAGCTTGCCAACCATTTATCCTTGCGTCCCTTCGATTGGGTGGCGTCATTCTCCACTTACGGGGAAGATCTTCGTACCCCTTAGCCTCTTCTTTCGTTAAATAATGTCCTGCCTCAAAAGAAGAGTGCACCTGTTTCTCTGCTCCGTGCATGTGATTTCCTACCAACAGCTGTCCAAGTTGGCAGAGGGATTATCGATATCATAATTTTCCAAGTGATCTGCCACTGTATTAGCCTTGCATCTAACTGCCTGAAAAATTAAACTGTCCAGGCAAGATAGGTGTTTTGCAATTCTCTCTGTTACCTTGGCCAACCTCCAGTGCCGAGTGACTTTACTTGTTTTGGCCCCTGTATACAGTCTCCTCGCTGCCGTAACCACCAGTTGAGAGTCCCCTTCCACCACAGTTGCTCTAGCTTTTAGTCTTCTGAGAATTCTCAAACCTTGCTCCAATGCTGCAAATTCCATTTCGTTATTAGTCCCTTCACCTAACGCTCGACTATAAATGTGCTGAATTCCGCCTTTGCTGTCCCTAAGAACACCTCTAATGCCAGCAGGTCCTGGATTTCCCCTGGAAGCTCCATCAAAATTGAGTTTGAGGAAGCCTGTTGGCGGCAGAATCCAGGAATTCACATTTGTATTTAGCTCCTGTTGACGATTTGAGGAAGACGCGAAGGTTTCCTTGTCAATGTCAAAAGTTTTCAGAATCTGTAAGTTTGAACTAGAGATGTTTATGTCCTGTTCTATTCTTCCTTTGACGAGAACCGTTTGCTTGATATTTTGAAGAATTGTATCTTTTATGTGGTTTACCTCTAATTTCATTTAGGAAAATTCTCCGGTTTCTTTCTTTCCAAATTTTCCATGCTATGAACCTTGGTGTGAGTTTCCAAATGGTATTAACCAATTGGGTATTGGAGAAATTACCACTCCAATTCTCGATTGTTTCTTGAATTGAATTCCTAACCCGATTTGTCCTTTGAAGAATGGTTTCCGCCCATTTCCATATACTGTCTGCCCAATCACAGGTGTTGAAGAGGTGATTCATGGTTTCCTCTTCCGTTCCACACATGGGGCAGCGAGAAGGACCTATGAATCCTTTTTTCCGAAGATTCTCCCAGGTTAGTGTTTCTCTGTGCATTAGGAGCCATAGGAATGTTTTGATTTTCGGCCAAAGTTGGGTGTCCCAAACTTTGCTGTGCTAGTTGAATTTTTCTTCATGCTCAGTATCTTCTATGTGTGGTTTGGCCTCTCTGAGCGTGAAGTTGCCTCCTTCAAACTTTTCCCAGCGTAATTGGTCACTATCCCTTGCTTTTTTTATCCTTCTCTTGGCTAGTTGTGTTCGCAGGTCCTTTAAACCATTGTTTACTTCGGTCAGATGATCTGTCTCATTGAATAACCATGTTCTCCACACCTGGTCACTTTCGTTCGGCTTCCAATACTGATTCACTGTGGTTCTCCCTAGCTCTTGGTTGCTTCTTTGGATATCTAAGAATTCAGGGCTTTCCAGCTTGGGGAGTTGTTGCCATGCATCTTCCCAGAAAAGCGCTATTTTTCCATCACGAATTTCCCAAAAACTTTGCTCTTGGATTATGTGCCGGTTGTTTCTCGCTAGGTTCCAAATTGGTGAGCCTTCTGGATTTTCTTGCATTCGGATTAAGTTTTTTAAACTGTGATTTGGAGCGTACTTTTCTTTTCAATGTTTGTCCCATGGTAATTTAGGTTCTTTTAGCCACCTCCACCATAATTTAGCACCACAGGCCCGGTTAACCGTGGAAGGGTCCTGCAGGTTTAGCCCCCCCAGATGTTTAGGTTTGCACAACTTGTTCCACGCCATTAGCAACCATTTCTTCTTCTCTGAATTACCCGACCAGAGAAAGGCCCTTTGGATGACCCTTATCTTTTGCAGTACTCCCTTGGGAGCTGGAAGAATGGAAAGCATGTATTGTGGAATGGTCTGGAGGATTGCTTTGGTTAAGACCAATCTTCCTGCGAAGTTTAGGGCCCTGTGGGTCCAATGATGACATCTTTTTTCTAGGCTTGCCAAAATCTTTTCCCAGTGCGTTTTTTGCCATGGTTTGTCCGTTAACGGAGCTCCTAGGTATCTCGAGGGGAGGCTACTTCTTCAGAAGCCTAGGATGGTGGAAAGATTTTTTTTAACAGCTATATGTGTATTAAAAAAGAAGATAGAAGATTTTGAGAGATTTAGTTCCATACCTGAAGCCCTGCTGAAGAGATTGAGAATAATTTTGTAGCCCAAAGCTTCTTTAACTGAGGGAGTACCATGCAACATCGTAACTTCAACAAATTATTGATGAGTAGTTGTTGGAATTGAGGGCAAGGGCTGAAGTCCTTCAATAACTCCTTCCTCTTGAGCTTTATGTATTAGTTTGCTTAAACCTTCCATTAAAATCACGAAAAAGAAGGGGGATAAAGGATCACCCTGCCGTAGACCTCGCGAAGGAGAGAACTGGGTAGAAGGGGCTCCATTAACCAGTATTGAAAATTTTGTGGATTTGACAAAAGCTAGGATCCAAACTATCCATTGTTCAGCAAATCCAAAGGCTTTCAATATCGCTTCCAGATAGTGCCAGTTAACCTTATCATAAGCCTTTGACAGGTCTAGTTGCATCATCATACCTTCTTTCTTCCACGTTTGAAGTGTGTGAATCATCTCTTGTGCCAATAAGACATTGTCCAAAATCTGTTTCCCCTCTACATAGCCTGATTGCTCTTTTGAGATAATGCCTGGAAGTATGGGTTTCATTCTATTGGCTATTACTTTGGAAATAATCTTGTATAAGACATTGCAAAGCGCAATTGGACGAAACTTTGAGGGTGTGTTAGGTTCCTCCTCCTTTGGAATAAGGGCAAGGAAGGTAGAATTGAGGGACTTGAGGATTGAGGCGGAGTGCCAGGAATCCTCCACTGCCTCCCAGACTTCTGTTTTGACTATTTCCCAACAGGCTTTGTAAAAGTTGATGGTAAATCCATTAGGCCCAGGTGCTTTATCATTAGGCATTTCTTTTACGGCCTCTTCCACCTCTTCCAGGGAAATTTCTCGAGTTAAAGCCAAGTTTTGCTCCTTCGTAATTAGCTTGGGGATTGAGGAAGTAAGTTCATCAATTATCTCCATTCTGTCAATTCCAGGTTCTTGAGCTATTCTGCTGAAATGCGTAGTAAGAAGGTTGGAGATCTCTTGATGTGTCTGTATCGTGGCTCCCTGTTCATCTTTAAGGCTTAGAATTTTATTGGCTCCTCTGTGGTCAATGGCTAATCTATGGAAGAATTTTGTGTTCCGTTCTCCTTCCTTAAGCCACTGAACTCGAGATTTTTGCTTCGAAAGTGTTTCCTCCTATTGGCAACGTAGTTTCCAGTCCTGCATAAGCATCTTTTCCTTGTTCACCGTTTCTTGGTTTATGTTCCCTTGAATCCATCCTTCATGTATCTGCTCTAATTTCTCCTCTAATTTCTTTTTTTCTTTGAATATATTCCTAAAGACTTCATGATTCTAGATTTTGATTTTGGCTTTAATGTGTTTCAGCTTACCCTCTAACCTATACATTTTGGTGCCTTTAATACCCAAAGGTTCTTTCCACCATTGTTCAATTTGCTGAATGAACTCAGGATGAGTGAGTCAGAATTTTTCGAATCTAAAAGGTTTATTTCTAGGAGTGCCCTGGATTGTTGCAGTCAATGTGATGGGCCAATGGTCTAACCCTCCACTGGGAAGAATATCTGATTCCACAATGATTCCTTCCAGTAGTATTCCTTCTGTTACTAGAAATCTATCCAGACGAGAGGCTATTTTCTTTTCACCTCCCCTTTTGTTGTTGCACATGAAAATACCACTTCTGGGGAAAACATCCACTAGATTAGCTGACTTAATGAAGTCTAGGAAAGCTTCATAGTCTCTGTTGAGTTTCCTTATACCTCCTCTCTTTTCCATGAGGGTGGTGATCATGTTGAAATTACCTCCAATGATCGCCTTAACTTGGGGATATCTTAGCTTCAGGTTAAGCAAAGTTGTCAAAAATAGAAGCTTGTCCTCTAGCCTCTGGGGGCCATAGACATTAGTACAAAGATAGCTCTCAAAGTTTCCTACTACTTGGACTTCTAAAGCTATGTAGGATTTGGCTGCCTCAGAGGAAAGGAGCTGGATTACTTGTGGATTCCACAGAATGATCAAGCCTGCCTCCCATCCATTTCTAGCTGTCTCCAAGTATTCCATGCGTTTACCTAGTTTTTGGCTGATACTGATTACCGTGCTGCTTGAGCATTTAGCTTCCTGCACAAACACTATGTCTAGTTGTTCCTTTTGGACTTTCTTCTTTAAAAGACGCTGTTTTGTTTGGCTGTTTAGCCCTCTAGCATTCCAAGAAAGAACTTTCATTTTAAACAGAGTTTAGGAGGTTAGTGAAAAGCCTCTAGGGCTTTCATCTTACTGGAGTTTAAGAGCATTTGTCCCAGTTCTTCTAATGCCTCATTGTTGGTCCTTCGTCCTCTATTTTTACGGTATTTGGAACTTGTGGAGGTTTGATGCAATCCTTGTGTCCGGACCCCAAGCCCTTTAGCTGTGCCCAAGCTTTTGCTTTGCAGCTCTATCTCTTCCCTTTTCCGTGCTATGAGTATGTCATTAATTCTCTTTACTTCCTCTTCTGATATGTGTTCCATTCCCTTCTTTTTCCAGTTCTCAACCATGTTTGGTAGATCCATACCTTCTTGCTCTAGTATATCGCTAAATTCCATATCTTCGCTTCCGATTTCACTGGTGAACATTTCTGAGTCTTGTTCAACCCCCTTTGTTGTTTCTTGAACCTGGGGCATGATACTCAAAGGGTTCACCTCTGGTTCTTTCAGATTTGGCACTGTTGTAGATCTGCTTATTTTTGCGGTTTCTTGTTCTTTAATGTTGTCCTCTGATTTCGTCTCGGTTTCCAAGACTTCAAAAGCATTGCTCATATTGCCTTGTGAAGTGCTTGCCTTGGTTTGGCGTTTCCTATTTGCTCTTTGTTTGGCTTTTGGTCTGGTGAAGATTTCCTTGTTATTCTCTCCTTTGCCATCCTTGTAATCTCTTGCTACCTTGTTCAGTGGGAATTCTTTGATTAAATGACCATGCTCATGACATTTTCTGCAACGAAACGAGATTTTCTCATAGTCTATAGCTTGGAAATAATCCTCGTCTCTGTATTCCAGCCATAGGTCCTCATGCAAAGCTCCCAACACATCCATTTCCACGCAGATTCTGGCACAAGAGGTATACCTTTTTTGCAATGTCGCTTCTGAGGCCTTGATGAAGGTCCCTAGCTTATTACCTATTCGTTCTAGAGCTACATGTCCCCAATAATCAATTGATAGGGAAAAAAGGCATATCCAAACTGGCACTTACTTGAAGGTTTCCTTTTCTGGTACAAAGTTGGGTTTCCATGGCCTTATGTAAAGGCCCGCTGAGGCAAAGAAATAAGGCCCTCCATTGAATATCCTATCCTTGTCTTCTAAATTGGAAAAAACAAAGTAAAGAAACCGTTAGCTCCCAAGTGTAGTCTTACATCGCCTCTAGGTTTCCACTGTTGCTTTATCCACTGACACTGCGCCCATTTTGTTGGCCAGAACCCCATGAACTGCATATCACTGCATGTTCGACCATGTGATCCCGGTATGACTGAATCTCCAGATCAGATATCACAACCCTTAGGGTTTCTACGGCTTTGGGCTTACACGAACCCTGGTTCTTCTTTCTGTTGGGTGTTGACGTCGTTCCCCCTTGTTCCTCTTTATCCTAATTTAGAACCTCTTCCTCTGCTCCTGCTTGCTCCTTTTCCTGTTTGTTTCCATGAGAGAAATGTACTTGTGTTGGATTCTTGCTGTCTCTACTCTCTGTTGTTTCGCTTTCATCCTTTTCCTTCAGTTTTTTAGTATTATTACCTTCATTTCCTTTCTTCCCCTTGCTGGTTGGATTTTCCTGATTTGATTTTTCGTAACCTGCTATCTGCACCCCATCCCGTGCTGTCGTCTTGTTCATCATTATTTGTTTGTAAGATGAGGTCCCAGTGGACCCCGCGTTTTCCATTTGTCGGGTCAGAGTTTGCCCCCTTTTGTGGAGCTCTGCCGCTCTGGCCCTGTTCTTCTCTAGAGTTAGTACCTCGGTTTGTTGATTCCGTGAGCTTCAAACCCTCGTTTCCACCAGAGCTCTTTGTAAAATTCCTTGTCCTCGTTAGACCTTCTTTAACAAGTTATTTACAAAGAAAATATTGAAAATAAACACCAGTGCATGCTCAACATATTACAGATCAACAACTAAAAGAAACAAGAACAAACACACCACATTACACCATTATTTTTGGACCAATGTCCCCGGAAAAACCGGTGCAACTATCGGAGGGTTTTCTTATTAAGCAATATCAGAGTACAATCTGGGTGCCGAAACTGGCCTACCCAACAGACAATTTCCTTATCAGCTATACCTCACAGTTTGAGAGAAATCTCCTGGTTGAAACCCCTGAAAATCCTTCCGGTAGCTCCTTAGCACAAAACTGCTTTGCAACCCCAACGTCTGCCCAATCTGGATTGCGTCAGCGCCTCTCTGTCTCACGAGGGCCCTGCGTCAGCCCCAAGAGGCCCTGCATCAGATTTTTGGGGCTCTGCGTCAAACACGCTGGCCTCTCTGGTGCTCTACACAACACTTGGTTGCCTTTGCGTGGCCCTGTGTGAGCCCTTGCTAGCTCTGCGTCATTCTCCTTGGCTGTTGCACTGCTCTCTCAGCACAATCTTTGCCTTCTCTGTTTCTCTGTACTCAACTCCCCTTAGTTTCTCTCCTAATCACTGATTCTATCTCTCTTAGCAAACCTCGCTCTAGAGAATAAAATGACTGATCACTCTGGTGTGTTCTCCAAGTGACCCTCAAGCCTCTTCTTATACTTTTCTTGTTGACATCTCAATGGCAGAGATTAAGTCTCTAATCAACGGCTAAGATTAAATCTGGCTTGATCCATGTCTTTTGGACCATTCTAACACAGATTCATATTAATACACATTAATATTTTATTTTCCCTAAGTTTAAACTTAGGGACTCCATTAAAAATATTATTTATTTTAATATCTCTTGATCTGTTTAGAATCTGCCCAAACCCTTTCGAAGTATTGGAGATCTCATGTGCCCCAACCTCTCCACCAAATTTCGTGGCTAGAGCACATCCAATGCTACCCCAAATCAACATTAAGTACAAATGTGTGTATCTAGTGGGGAGCTTGCATTATCTTTGTATTATTCTTGGATAGATCCTATCTTGTAAACCCTAGGAAAAGTTATAGTGGAGAGCCTTCCCTTGATTTTTTCTTGAAAGCTTGTAAAACTCAAAAGAGCATATTCTAGGGCTAGTAGTGGATGACTCTAGTCATCAACCTATAGGAGGATCTTCTAAGGTTAGTATCCCTTACTAATGCTTAATAGCTCTTTTACAAAGTTGTAACTAGCTTATTATCATATATTTCATTGCTGAATTATTTTCCAGCCCTTTTATGGATAGACATTTTGCATTTCAGGCTGTTATGTGTTATTTAATTTTCAAAATAATTGGCTCCTTAAACCGTAGTTTAGCTCATATTTTCATCCTTAGTTATCATTATTTTCTTGTCAAATGGCTGATTTCTTTGCTGCTGTTATAACTTGACATTTTGGTTAAATTGAACATCTTTCAAACAAGTTTTACAATACCCATATATTTTTCTTCTTTTGTAGTGTTCAGGGTATCCTCATGACCTATTTTAACATGGTAGATATCATAAATTGTGTTGGAAACTTCACACACTCAAGTGAAGAAATTGCTTTGAATGAACCTGTTACCACACAATCTAGTAGGCCCTCAGGTGGGAAAACCTATGGGTCAAAGAGATAGACTAAGTGATAGCAATTGGACAATGTCCCACTGTCACCTCAACCTGTGCCCCTTGCTCTTTATAGAGTTTCACCAATGGGAGGAGTCTCGGTAGATAGGTAATCACCTTTGATTAATATTCTAGGGTTAATGGTGTTAGGTGATGGGCTAGGACCTATCAAGGGAAGCTCAATGTGATAGTATAGCACTTCAAACAAGTTTTTGCTTCTTCTAAGAGGCCTAGAAGAAACTTGCATGAGATCTAGGGTTTTGTGAACTATCGTGGTTAAAGGTACTCTCGAGATCAAGGCAAGGGGAAGAAAGGGCCTCTTATGATTTATTCCATTGAATACTAAGCTCATATAACCCTCAAAGAAGTCCCCAAGTCAAGAAGATACAAGCTAGGGTTTCCCTTCTAGGGCACATATAGGGCACAAGATTTTATGGATGGAAACCAATGGGATACTTACCAAACTTTGAGGTCTTGTAGATAAAACCCTAAGCTTGACTTCTATGCTCCCGGAATCCACTTTTTCTCTCTCTAATGAATTTCACTCTATGCCTTAGCCTAGCTGTCCAAGAGAAGGGGAACAAAGTTTTGGAAGGAGAAATTAAAAAGAGAAAGAGATTTGATCACCAAATGGCTTGGACCAATGCCTTGTCATTTGGGCATATGGAGTTCTAGATGCTTTAGATTATCCAAAATCATCCTTAAGGAAGTCAAGAATTGGTGCCCTAGCTACCAAGCCTCAACAATTACCGACTTAAGAATCACAGAGCTTTATGGAGAAAAACAATATTTCATCCGCTAGAAACATTCATCTTTTTCCATACAATGAATAACGTATGCAATTGTCAACCAAATAGATTTCAAAATTATCTTCAATAAATTAGGGCACAATAGCATTAACCTAGTTGCAACAATTCCATATGTTAGACATATTCCAAAAGCAAAACTTCAGTATAAAGCACTTACAAGATGACAACATGATATATCCATCCACAATTCAAGAGATAGCTCCAAAGAAGATCAAATTTCAGCTCCAAATATTGAAATACGTCCAAGATCATCCAATAGCCAACTAAATAAAAAGCGTGAATTTGCCAAGAAGGCTGAAATTCCTAAGTGTGATGATGATCCAATACAAACGAAGTTAAGTTCTATTTATATGAGTCCTACTAGATAGAATTTAGCCTATAAGCCCCCAATCATTATAAAAATGGGCAATATACATCCCTTGGTCACAAGCCGACCAAGTAGCTCTTACACGTTATGAATTAACCACCCAGATGCTAGCCGAATTAATGATGTCATGCTAATATATGGCTGTTGGAGGGCCATGTTGAGTCCTCTTCATGCCAAAATGTGTGAGAGGGCTCCATAAATCATGAACTAGGTGAAAACCCCTAACTCTCCATGCAAGTCATCATGTGGGGCCCCAAAGTGAGTTTGGGGCACATAAACTGGTCTCATGGGTCTCCTTATGATGGAATAGCCTCTAATGCTCCAACATTGAGGGCTTTGATTATGGTGCTTGCCCTCCATGTTTCAAGGGGTGAGACAAACCTCCTTTGCGCCTTGGATTAGCTGTCAAACCATGTGATCACTTCTAAGCCGGTTGGGGCACACTTGTCCAAGTGCATAATCTCGTGAATAAAATGGGGCAATGAGTACAATGCTGAAGGCATTGAGGGTGCCTATGGCATGTAATGATGCTCTACACATGGAGTCCCAATATGATCCTCTGGCAGGCTTGGGCCCCAATTAAGTTGCCCACCCCACGATGAAACCACCTACCAGTTACATATAATGTCTAGTGTTGCATCCTCACCATCAGGTACAATAATTCATTAGTGCATCTAAGTGAATTGTTGTACCCATTTTTCAACATTCCAAGGAAGTAGGATCCGAGGACATCAAGGATTTTTTCAAAGTCAGAATCCTCAGCGAGCAGTATGTTTTATGTCATTGTAAACCCATTCTGCAAGTTTGTAATGTAAATGATGATAGTAAGACCGTGTATTTATGTAACAATAGATAAAGACATGCAATTCAGTCAAGAACAGTTGATGAAAATCATGGAACTTAATCAAGAGAAATTGATAGCAAATCACGCCAAGGATATGAGAGTCATGTACACCAAATTATTATCCATAAAAGAAAAACATGATGAGGAGCTAAAAATCAGGGAAGCAAATCATAAGGAGGAAATGAGTTCTATTCAAGAAAATCATGATAAATTGATAAAGGACAAGAAAGCTAGTAAGATATCGCTTCAGAACCGGTTATAAGTAATGGAAGTGACTCAGTATAATCAGAGAATCACCTTTCAGGACATGAATGAGACCATGGAGGAAAATCATACCAGGGAAATCAATGCTATAAATGATGAACATGTTAATCAAATGAATGCCATGAGAATTAAGAAAATCACTCTACAAAATACGCTGTAGATAATAGAAAAATCACAGGGTCATGAGCTCCAGCTAAGACCAAAAGGTCCAGAGAATGAGCCTCCCAACTCACTAAAGCGACCTTCATCTTATTATGAAGAAGTCATTGAGTCCATTGAGAAATGGTTAAATGAAGATGATCTAGGAAAGAAGGAAACTGAAGGAAATCAAATTGATGCTTGCAAGATTGACAGAACGAATTTCACAAAGCAAAGTCATGAAAATAAAGAAGAGCATGTCACAAAAGTGTTGATTTTTGGGTAGCATCGGATGTGCTCTAGCTTCAAAATTTTGTGGAGCGGCTAGAACACATGACATCTCCAAAACCCACAAATTGTTTGGTGAAATTCCACACATTGTATTTTATTAAAATAATTAATATTTTTAATGGGGTTCTTAAGTCTAAACTTAGGAAAATTAAAATATTAATGGGTATTAATGAAAATATGGGTGAGAAGTTTCTAAGACATGAGGATCAAGTCTTGTTTAATCTTAGCCATTGATTAGAGATTAGATCACGCCGTTGAACTCTCAACAGGAAAAGTATAAAAGGAGGCTTGTGGTTAGTTGGAGAAAATACACAAAG
The DNA here is from genome assembly GCA_000404065.3 of Pinus taeda. NCBI lineage: Eukaryota > Viridiplantae > Streptophyta > Pinopsida > Pinales > Pinaceae > Pinus > Pinus taeda. Next base: position 10,160 of record APFE030865043.1, on the reverse strand, counting down.
AGATTGAGGAAATCGATTTTCTGAGGCAAGAAGTTCTCAGGAGGGGAATCGATTGGGGAGATCTCACAGCTGAGGGGCAGTGCTAGTTCAGGAATATAGACAGAGAGGCGGAGATAAGCGTGTGGAGGTAGCGCAGTAGCCAGGAGAGCTGATGCTAGGCCAGTCTGGGCCCACGCAGCCTTGACATAGATCCAGAAGGGCCAGCACAGAGGGAGAGAGCAACATTCCACGCAGAGTGCCATAACTGTCGGAATAGCCGGGGAAAGCTGACGCAGTGGGCAACAAAGCTGATGCAGAGTTGACACAGAGCCTCAGAGAGCTCCACGCAGGCCGAGGTAGTTACTACAAAAGGGCAATGCAGTTGTAGCCAGCACCAACCAGTTTTGCTGCCGGATTAGCTGAAATCTACTGGGTGAAGCGAGGTAAAACACACTGAAGTTTTCTGCCATTGTATTTCTCTATCACTCGTTTGCTAGGAGGGAAAACTACATTTGTATTCAAAACTTCAAATTAATAATAGAAAACCCTCAGAGCTGCTACATCATTTTTGTTGAAAAATGTGCAACAAGAAATGTTAAATTTAGAATGTGTTAAAAATAGACCTGCTAAAAATAACATGTCTAAAAATAGCAGTTTGGCCAGTGAGGTCATTGGCCACATTGGGTGAGGTGAAACTGCTAAAAATAACATTTTTGGGTCCCTTCCTATTTATACCAGTCCCTAGTCTATCCATAGGAAGTAAAATTAATTTTGGTCTTAACAACAGTTGAAAATATTAATTAATTAATTTTTTTGAGTTAATTAGTTAAGGAAATTCGAATTTGAAGTCTTTGTGAGCATGCACATGAGTTGTCCCACTAATTGAGGAATGTATCCTTAATTTCCTCCACTGATTGAGGCAATAAGTATGAGTTCTATAATGAGAGAATCAGTTGACTTAGTTCTAACTAGTCAAGTCTAGTTAGATTATTTGAACAAGTAGTTAAAATAATAAAATATAGTTGGTTAATGCTTGCATGCATGTGACAACTATTATTTTAGATAACTGAGGATTCACTGATGGATTACTGTTGCATGTCAGTGCTGTCAGAGACCCAGTTGAGATCAGATGTGGGACAGTGTACTATCAGATGCTTGGATATTTCTAGTAAGTATTCCTTGCATGGAGAAGGATCTATTATAGGAGATTGAAGGACTTGTGGCTTATATATTGAGGCCTAGGTAGTCCATGATTTTCATCTTCTGATTGAAGATCATTAGAGTACAGAGAGAGCATGATAGCTATTGAGCTGATTCTTTTTGTATTGTGAAGAAGATTTCCACTTGATTGATAATATAGTGTTGGGGTTTTATGCTGGTGCTTTCCCCAGTGATATTTTCTGTGTTATGTGTGATTGGTTCCTTTTTATCAGTTATATGTGTTCTTATTGATGTTGCTCATGGTTGATTAAGCTTCCGCTAAATTGTTTGTAGAAGTAGATCAAGTGTTTTGCTTTAGTACATTGCATTACCAGGTGATTTACAGTGGGAATTTCTAGATGGTATGAGAGCTAGTTGACTTGTAGAAAAAGTTCTACATGGTATCAAAGCTAGCTGATTTGTAGGAAAAATTCTACAAAATTCTACATGGTATCAGAGCACAGGTGATCAAGGAAAAACAATATACTTAGAGGAGATTTCAAAGTTTTGAGTTTTGGGCCGAGAGTTTGTAGAGCAGATCTGAATATTTCTGTACAAAATTTTCAAAAATAAATAGCAGATTTGGATTCTTTGCGGAAAAATACCCAAAACCAAAAAAAAATTAGTTGAATTGGAGTTCGGATGAGAGAGATATCGCTGATTTAAAATCAACTATTTTTCTAAAAAAATTTGTGACGGCGAGAAAGTGGAAATAGATTGGTGTACTAGCCAAGAACCTATATGCACTTGAGGTACAAGATGCATGCAAATCCTTGAGGAGCAAGGCAAAGGTTAGATACTTGGTGGTTGAGAGGGAGAGTAAATTACCTCTCAACATGCAGAGCCAAAAGAAGTCTCAGACGGTTGTGGAGGAACCACGATTGGTGCAGCAGCTTTAGGAGGTTGTGGAGTAGCCACAACAGGGGAAGTTGAGAGGAGATCGAGTAGAGACATCTACTCATGCAGAGATCTCTAGTAGGGGGAAACTTCGAGCCAGGTGGGCTGATGGATCACATGCAGCCATACCTCCAGGTAGGAGGTGGGGTGATATAAAGTGATCGTCTCAAGGAGGAGGGGCAAGATCCTTGAGGTACCCAACCTCTTGGATGAGACCTTGCTACAGGAGCCCCAATGTGGAGTAGTAGAAACTGACTGATTGGGTAGAGACAGATGCGAATGGAGCGACAGAGAGAGCCACAGTGCAGGGAATCCCAAGACTGCACATAGCTAGCAGCCTGCAACAATGCGAGAGGCACAAGTGTTTTGCACAGTGCTAGGTCGCATAGAGAGGTGTGCAATGGTGCGAGATGCATGGAGATGTTGCCGTAGCGCAGATGTCAGAGAGGGAGCACTTGTCAGTAGCAGGTAGAGCTTTAACATCAGAGTATGTTCCTAACCCAACAGAGTGGTCAGTTGGGAGTGTTTTTGTTCCAAGTGTTGTTGGAGCAAGTGGACCGGGTAGATGTGTTGCATGCAGAACATTCCAGAGTTACAAGATCGGGTTCGAGAGAAAGCCTTTCTTGTTGAGAGGGAGTGTTGAAAAATGTGCAACAAGAAATGTTAAATTTAGAATGTGCTAAAAATAGACCTGCTAAAAATAGCATGTCTAAAAATAGCAGTTTGGCTAGTGAGGTCATTGGCCACATTGGGTGAGAGGTGAAACTGCTAAAAGTAGAAAGTTCTAAAAATAGCATTTTTGGGTCCCTTCCTATTTATACCAATCCCTAGTCTATCTATAGGAAGTAAAATTAATTTTGGTTTTAACAGCAGTTGGAAATATTAATTAATTAATTCAGTTGAGTTAATTAGTTAAGAAAATCTGAATTTGAGGTTTTTGTGAACATGCATATGAGTTGTCCCACTGATTGAGGCAATAAGTATGAGTTCTATAATGAGAGAATCAGTTGACTTAGTTCTAACTAGTCAAGTCCAGTTAGATTATTTTAACAAGTTGTTAAAACTTAAAATAATAAAATATAGTTGGTTAATGTTTGCATGCATGTGACAACTATTATTTTAGATAACTGAGGATTCATTCATGGATAACTGTTGCATGTCAGTTATGTCAGAGACCCAGTTGAGATCGGATATGGGACAATGTAGTATCAGATGCTTGGATATTTCTAGTAAGTATTCCTTGCATGGAGAAGGATCTATTATAGGAGATTGGAGGACTTGTGGCCTATATATTGAGGCCTAGGTAGTCCATGATTTTCATCTTCTGATTGAAGATCATTAGAGTACAGAGAGAGCAGGATAGCTATTGAGCTGATTCTTTTTGTATTCTGAAGAGGATTTCCACTTGATTGATAATATAGTGTTGGCGTTTTATGTTGGTGCTTTCTCCAGTGATATATTCTGTGTTATGTGTGATTTATTCATTCTTTTCAGTTATATGTGTTCTTATTGATGTTGCTCATGGTTGATTAATCTTCCGCTAAATTGTTTGTAGAAGTAGATCAAGTGTTTTGCTTTAGTACATTGCATTCCTAGGTGATCTACGGTGGGAATTTCTACATGGTATCGGAGCTAGCTGATTTGTAGAAAAAGTTCTACTTGGTATCAAAGCTAGCTGATTTGTAGGAAAAATTCTACAAAATTCTACAGGTTTTCTCACATTGGGTTTTTCCGGGGACGTTTAGTCCAAAATTAAGTGTGTCCTTTGTGTGATTGTCTCATTTATTTTTCAATACTTGATCTGTATATTGGTATAGGCTGTAGTGTATTTACATTAATATTTTCCGAATATTTTGAAAATAACTTGTTAAATGAACACAAGTAGGTAATGCAAATCAGTTTACTGTAGTACGATTTTTGACTTGTTCAATTCAGAAATTTTCACATGGTATCATAGCAATTACAGATCAAGGAGGATTGAAGCCATCAACGAAAGGACAAAGGAAAATATGTGCTGAAGGCAGTTGTCCCGAGAGAACGCAATTTCTGGCTGAGAGAGCAGAGGAGGGGTGATGCAGTCACTAAGGGAGGCTCACGCAGAGCTTGCATCAGCCTGATTGGGTGACGTTGCTGCAGAAGGCAGTGCAGTGATTGCTGGGCCAGCGCAGTCTTTTGAGTCTCGTTTTTCCGGTTGCCGTGGCTAGAGGTGCAGTGCAGACTTCATCTGGAGTTGCTGGTGGGGTGTTGATTCTGTTGGTGCAAAACAATACCTAGTGGGGCAGAAGAAAAGTAGGGGGAATCAGTTCCTAAAAAGATAAATTGCCCAGAGATCTAGATCCAGTGCTGAGCAACAACAAAGAGAGATCAGAGGGGGGTGGTTTGACAATGGTTGGCAGAAGGATTTCTGTTAAAGAAATCAAAATTCAAAGGGAGCTTGTTCCTTGGAGGATTTCTAGCACCAAATAAATCCATATCTGAGTTTTGTTGGGGCAGCAACGAAAGAGGGAGAAGAGAACTAGTTAGACATTATTTTGAGCAGAGATCGCAGTTAACGGACTGAGGGGTCAGGACAGGTTGGATGGAGCATCCAACTTCGTCATCTAGAAGGCCAGGATCTTGGCAGTTTTGGATAAAAATCACATCAAGGATTATGCCTTGAAGACGGTTGTTGTTCCGGTTGATGTTGATCCTCTCAAGAAGTACGAGGAGGCTCAGGCTAAAGCGAAGTGCATGATCTTGGACAGGGTCAAAGATCATGTGATACCACATATTGCTGAGAAAGACACAGCTAGGGAAATGTGGGAGGCCTTGACCACATTGTACGAGGGAACTTCCGTTTAGCGGAAGATGTTGCTTGAGAGTCAACTGAGACAGTTTTAGATGCAGAAAGGAGAAGAAATCGATCCTTTCCTTCTCAAGTTGCAAGGGATATGTGACCAGCTAACTTCCGTAGGGGCTACACCAGATCCTGATTTATAGTCAGGATTTCCCTAAATGCAGTCACTGAAGACTGGGAAACCTTTGTCCAAAGAATCTTGGGCAGGGTTTCTCTTCCCAGTTGGGAGGAGATGTGGGCAGCTCTTCGACAGGAAGAGATTAGACGATTGGCCAAGGCGGGATCAGAGTCAAGAAGGAGGAAGAGGAGGATGCAACTCTCGCATCAGTAGGATAACAAGGGCAACAAAAGAGAAAGAAAAAGGACATATCCAAAGTCAGATGCTTCAAATGTGGAGAAATGGGTCATTTCATCACATAGTGCCCTCGGAAGAAGGGCAAGGAAGAGAAGTCTAACTGAAAGGTTGCTCAAGTGAAAGCTGACAAAGAGGATGATGATGAGGATTGCGCCATGAGTGCTCATGCACCTTGAGAAAAGAGGTGGGGTGATATTGAGTTGTAGTCGGGAAGACAATAGAAGAAGGGCGGGATCCTTGAGGTGCCCAAACTCTTGGATCACATACGACTACGGGAGCCCTTAATGACAGTAGCAGAATGACAGGAGTTAGTTGGAGCAAGGGATGATGGAGCAACAGTGGCAAAGCTAGAGTGACAAAGTCTGAAGCAGCGCAGTGGAGTGTAGCAGTAGTGCGGGAGGCACTGAGAAGATACAACAACAATGCAGTAGCATCAGAGGGTCAGCACAGATTAGCAGCAGAGGTAGCTTCAGCGTCATGAGGCATCCAGATTGACCAACTTGTCAGCTTTTGGGTAGCTTTTCAGTTGCTTACCTCTCAGCAACTGACTTGCAGTGCAAAAGTTAGCAGTGGCAGTGCTATGAATAACATGATGCAACATATTGAGAGGGCGTTGTAGTACAGATGCAGTAGTGATAGTGTCATGGGCAGCAGTACAGATTGCAGCAACACAGTGGATGAGGGGCAGCAGTCTGAGCATCAACAACGTAGAGGACTGATGTCGTGGATCAGTGTGATACTTCTGCTAGGAAGTATTGCTAGAGAACATTCCTTGCTAAGAGAGAGTGTTGATTTTTGGGTAGCATATGATGTGCTCTAGCTCAGAAATTTTGTGGAGGGGATAGATCACATGAGATGTCCAAGACCCATAAATCATTTGGTGAAATTCCACCCAAATTGTAATTTAGTAAAATAATTAATATTTTTAATGGGGTTCCTAAGTCTAAACTTACGAAAAATAAAATATTAATGGGTATTAATGAAAATATGGGTGAGAAGATTTTAAGAGACGAGGATCAAGTCTAATTTAATCTTAGCCATTGATTAGAGATTAGATCACAACTGTTGATTTCTCAACAGGAAAAGTATAAAAGGAGGCTTGGGGTCAGTGGGAGAAAACACAGAGAGATTGAGGAAATCGATTTTCTAAGGTGAGAATTTCTCAGGAGGGAAATCGATTGGGGAGATCTCACAGCTGAGGGATAGTGATAGTTCAGGAATATAGACACAAAGGCAGAGAGAAGCTTGTGGAGGCAGCGTAGTAGCCAAGAGAGCTGATGCTGGGCCATTATGGACTTACGCAGCCTTGAAGCAAAGCCAAAAGGGCCAACGCAAAGGGTGAGCTGCCTTCCACGTAAAGTGCCAAAACTACTGGAAGCTGCCAGAACAGCCACGAAAAGATGATGCAATGGGCATAAGAGCTGACACAGAGCCTGAGAGAGCTCCACGCAGGCCCACACAGTCACTGTGAAGGGGCAGCGCAGTTGTAGATGGGTTCAACCTGTTTTGCTACCGGATCGGCCGGAATTTGCCCGGCGAAGTGAGGTAAAACCCACTTAGGTTTCCGCCATTGTATTTCTCTGCCACTGGTTTGCCAGGAGGGCAACCAACATTTGTATTCAGAACTTCTGCTTAATAATAGAAAGCCCTCAAAGCTGTTGCACCGGTTTTCCCGCATTGGGTTTTTCCAAGGACGTTTAGTCCAAAAATAAGTGTCCTTTGTGTGATTGTCTCATTTGTTTTTCAATACTTGATCTGTAAATTGGTATAGGCTGTAGTGTATTTACATTAATATTTTCCGAATATTTATGAAAATAACTTGTTAAATGAAGAACACGAGTAGGTAATGCAAATAAGTTTACTGTAGTAGGATTTCTGACTCGTTCGCTTCAGAAATTTTCACATGGTATCATAGCAATTACAGATCAAGGAGGATTGAAGCCATCAACGAAAGGATAGAGGAAAATATGTGCTGAAGACAGTTGTCTCGAGAGACAACGCAATTTCTGGCCGAGAGAGCAGAGGAGGGGTGATGTAGTCACCAAGGGAGGCTCACGCAGAGCCTGCATCAGCCTGATTGGGTGACATTGCTGCAGAAGGCAGCGCAGTGATTGTTGGGCCAGCGCAGAGACTGTTGAGTCTCGTTTTTCCGGTTGTCGTGGCTATAGGTGCAGCGCAGATTTCATTTGGAGTTGTTGGTGGGGCGTTGATTCTGTTGGTGCAAAACAATACCTAGTGGGGCAGAAGAAAAGTAGGGGAATCAGTTCCTCAAAAGATTTCTTGCCCAGAGATCTAGATCCAGTTCTAAGCAGCAAAAAAGAGAGATCAGAGGGGGTTAGTTTGACAATGGTTGGCAGAAGGATTTCTGTTAAGGAAATCAAAATTCAGAGGGAGCTTGTTCCTTGGAGGATTTCTAGCGCTAAATAAATCCATATCTGAGTTTTGTTGGGGCAACAATGAAAGAGGGAGAAGAGAACCAGTTCGACATTCTTTTGAGCAAAGATGACATTTAACAGACTGAGGGGTCAGGACAGGTTGGATGGAGCATCCAACTTTGACATCTGGAAGGTTAGGATCTTGGCAGTTTTGGATAAAAATCGCATCAAGGATTATGCGTTGAAGACGGTTGCTGTTCTGGTTGATGCTGATCCTCTCAAGAAGTACGAGGAGGCTCAGGCTAAAGAAAAGTGCATGATCTTGGACAGGGTCAAAGATCATGTGATACCACATAATGTTGAGAAAGACACAGCTAGGGAAATGTGGGAGGCCTTGACCACATTGTACGAGGGAACTTCCGTTCAGCGGAAGATGTTGTTTGAGAGTTAGCTGAGATAGTTTTAGATGCAGAAGGGAGAAGAAATCGATCCCTTCCTTCTCAGGTTGCAAGGGATACGTGACCAGCTAACTTTTGTAGGGGCTACACCATATCTTGAATTTATAGTCAGGATTGCCCTGAATGCAGTCACTGAAGACTGGGAAACCTTTTCCAAAAGCATCTTGTGCAGGGCTTCTCTTCCCAGTTGGGAGGAGATGTGGGCAGCTCTTTGACAGGAAGAGATCAAACGGTTGACCAAGGTGGGATCAGAATCAAGAAGGAGGAAGAGGAGGATGCACCTCTCGCATCAACATGACAACAAGGGCAACAAAAGAGAAAGAAAAAGGACATATCCAAAGTTAGATGCTTCAAATGTGGAGAAATGGGTCGTTTTGCCACATAGTGCCCTCAGAAGAAAGGCAAGGAAGAGAAGTCTAACTCAAAGGTTGCTCTAGCGAAAGCTGACAAAGAAGACGATGATGAGGATTGCGTCATCAGTGCTCATGCACCTCTAGAAAAGAGGTGGGGCGATATGGAGTTGTAGTCGGGAGGACTATAGAAGAAGGGCGGGATCCTTGAGGTGCCCAAACTCTTGGATTGCATACGACTATGGGAGCCCTTAATGACAGTAGTAGAATGACGGGAGTTGGTGCGAGGGATGATGGAGCAACAGTGGCATAGCTAAAGTGCCAAAGTATGAAGCAGCGCAGTGGAGTGTAGCAGCAGTGTGGGAGGCACTATGAAGATACAACAACAACGCAGTAGCATCAGAGGGTCAGCACATATTAGCAGCAGAGGTAGCTTCAACGTCAAGAGGCATCCAGATTGACCAACCTGTCAGATTTTGGGTAGCTTTTTAGTTGCTTACTTCTCAGCAACTGAGTTGTCGTGCAGAAGTTAGCAGTGGCAGTGCTATGGACAACATGATGCAACATATTGAGAGGGAGCTGTAGTACAGATGCAGTAGTGACAGTGTCATGGGTAGTAGTACAGATTGCAGCAGCATAGTGGATGAGGGGCAGCAGTCTGAGCATCAAAAATGCAGAGGACCGATGTCATGGATCAGTGTGATACTTCTACTAGGAAGTATTGCTAGAGCACGTTCCTCACTAAGAGGGAGTGTTGATTTTTGGGTAGCATATGATGTGCTCTAGCTCAGGAATTTTGTGGAGGGGCTAGATCACATGAGATCTCCAAGACCCATAAATCATTTGGTGAAACTCCACCCAAATTGTATTTTATTAAAATAATTAATATTTTTAATTGGGTACCTAAGTCTAAACTCAGGAAAATTAAAATATTAATGGGTATTAATGAAAATATGGGTGAAAAGCTTTTAAGAGACGAGGATCAAGTCTAATTTAGTCTTAGCCATTGATTAGAGATTAGATCACAACTATTGATTTCTCAACAGGAAAAGTATAAAAGGAGGCTTGGGGTCAGTTGGAGAAAACACATAGAGAGATTGAGGGAATCGATTTTCTAAGGTGAGAATTTCTCAGGAGGGAAATCGATTAGGGAGATATCACAACTGAGGGGCAGTGATAGTTCAGGAATATAGACAAAAAGGCGCAGAGAAGCTTGTGGAGGCAGTGCAGTATCTAGGAGAGCTAACGTTGGGCCAGTCTGGACCCACGCACCCTTAACACAGAGCCAGAAGGGCCAGCGCAAAGGGTGAGAGCTGCCTTCCACGTCGAGTGCTGGAACTACTGGAAACTACCAAAATAGTCGTGAAAAGATGACATAGTGGGCATAAGAGCTGCCATAGAGACTGAGAGAGCTCCACGCAGGCCCACACAGTTACTGTGAAGGGGCAGCGTAGTTGTAGCCGGGGCCAGCCAGTTTTGCTGCCGGATCAGCGAGAATTTGCCGGGTGAAGTGAGGTAAAACCCACTCAGGTTTCTGCCATTGTATTTCTCTGTCACTGGTTTGCCGAGAGAGCAACCAACATTTGTATTCAAAACTTTTGCTTACTAGTAGAAAGCCCTCAAAGCTGTTGCACCGATTTTCCCGCATTGGGTTTTTCCGGGGACGTTTAGTCCAAAAATAAGTGTGTCCTTTGTGTGATTGTCTCATTT
>APFE030865035.1:24327-51942 GCA_000404065.3 Pinus taeda | reverse complement strand
CCTTAAGGAGCTAACCCCTTGATGTGAGGAGCTTATCCCTTTGAAGGAGGACTCTATCCCTTCAATGGTGGACCCGTAACCTTCTTCTTTTGCACTATAAAATGAAGCATTGGGCTAGTTACTTAGGAGGAAAAAGCTGAATATTTTTTAGGGTAAATGCTGCTGGAACTTAGTCTTCCTTATTGAGCTTTTGAGAGGAGAGATTACATACCTTTTGATCTCATTGGGGAGAGAGTGAGGCTTGTCAAAGTAGAGGAGATTCCTGTTTGGAACCTGGGAAGAGCTTGTACAGAATCAAGGCACCAAGGTTGTAAAGTTCTTCTATTTCAAAGTTAATACAATCAAGTTTATTTTTCTCAATAAGCTGTGCCTTATGGTTTATTTCATGAATTCCTTGATCATCATGATGAACATGTTTTATTATATTAGCTATGCAGGTGTTATTTGATGTGTGCTTGTTTGTGATTGTAGGTTATTAAAAGGAAACTCTTTGAAGCTGTTGGAGCATGGCTGCCACAAACTAGTGTTGGACTTAAGGTAGGGTCTAAAAAACCTCTTAGTTTTTATTAATGAATCACAATATGTTTAGAAAAAGGTGGATTTGTTTGTCCTGCTTGTTGCTAGATATCAGCTGATACTAGGGAGATCAGTCTTGTCCGCAAGAATGATTTATTCGGCCAACAGTATCCCTACAAGGAAAAAGGTCATTGGTGAGGGTCATGCTTGTGATAGACCTTTAAGGTCCGTCAACAATGTCGCATATCGTGATGGTCTTTAAAAAAGTGTTGATTTAAGTGTATATAGTGATTTTCCTTTAAGGTTTGTCATGAAATCCATTTTCAATGACACTTTTGGTGAGGGTCCTTAAAGGCCCGTCACTAATTCTCTCTTTGGTGACACTTTTGGTGAGGATCATTAAAGGCCCATCACTGATTCTCTCTTTGTTGACACTTCTAGTGACGATATTTTATTAACCATCACCAATTATCTTTTTGGTTACTTTTGGTGACGGTCAATAAATGTTCATCATCATTGATCATTCCAATGATTTTTTTATGACACTTCATGCTTGTGATGGACCTTTAAGGTTCATCACCAATGTCGCATATGGTGACGGTCTTTAAAAAATTGTTTTTATAATTGTATATAGTGATGGTCCTTTAAGGTTTGTCACCAAATCCATTTTCAATGACACTTTTGGTGAGGATCATTAAAGGCCCATCACTAATTCTCTCTTTGGTGACACTTTTAGGGACGATCTTTTATTGACCCTCACTAATGCTCTTTTTGGTTACTTTTGGTGACGGTAAAAAAATCATCATCATTGATCATTCCAATGAGTTTTTGATGATGATATGTACCTGTTCCTATATTATTTTGTCAAAAGATAATGATTTAAGACCATTGTTGTGGAGTCATTTTTAATTATGTGTCCAAGGTCATAGTTGTTATAATAGTCAGTCAATTTGTTAAGAAGTAATTAGTGTGTATCATTTCCCTCAAGTCATAAGAATATGAGTTTTCCTATCAACAAAGATATAAAGGAGCAAGGTAGCATTATTTCTGTGATGGATCTTAGAGTTTGTTGGTGTAGTGTAGTGTTTAGAAGAAGCAAAATATCTTAATGAGCATGAAACATGAATTCCTTAAGCAAGAAAGAAAGTAACACATCATGATTTTTCCATCAAAACAAAGCTTAATGCAAAGAATATTGTTTATAAACTGTAAGGAAAACCATTGAAGAATTGATGAATGGAAAGAGAAGATGAATATCTTTCATATAAAGCTATAACAGAGAAAAAATAACATTAAAAACTTATTGCACATGAATTCCTAGATAATAGTTGAAAATTGTGTCATTTGATTTCTAGAAAATGTCCAAGTACAAGCTACAATAGTTCTCTCATCTAAAATCCAACCGATTCTGTCACTGAGAAACTGATACATAAAGACCAAAACAACATCTCCCCACACTCAGGGGTTGAATCCATGACTCTAGGAGTGGTTCCATGAGGTGTTCTAACCAAACCCTAATGTTTAGGGAAGTTAAAGACAACTTATACAATTAACTTTGACTCCAACCTCTCTCATAAATGAGGTCAAATTTAAATCAAAATAGATTACAACGACTAACCACCCATTATTACATTTATTTTTCCCCTCACATGCATCTACTTCACCCTTTTGGCTTTTACCAAATTCAAACTATGAATTACAAAAAATTACAGAATGAAACTTTTACAAAAGTATCATAAATTTCTAGGTGTGCAACGAGTTGTTGGAGGCAATTTTTGAGTGCCTTTCTCAAGTCCAAATCTAGATCTGAAGCCTTTTCTGGAAATTTGGGAGAGGTTAGATGTCTTTAGAGTATTGTTACACTCAAAATGACCCATTTTTGGCTGAGAGATGGCCATTCTCCCAAGGTGTCTCCAGGTGCGCAACGAAATGGAAAAAGAGGGGCAGAAAGGTGTTTTTTTGCCTCTTTTTTGTAAATTTCTCAAAAACTAAGCCCCAAACCAAGAAAGTGGGAAAATGGGTTTTGATAGGGGGTCATAATATTTCCAAAAATTCTGATTTTCCATTATTTGGAGTGTTGAGGAAGAAGCGCAACGTGAGCTCACTGCGCTCCTAGATAGAAAATTGCCAAAAAATTGCAAGTCTGCACCAGTTTGCACCAAAACAAAAACTTTTCTCCAAATCCTCCAAAATTTTTTCTAGAGATGCCTGATGATGTATGTTATGCAATCATGGATGCATCAGCAAGAAAATCTAACTTACCCTTCTCCTTTTCGCTGATTAGGGTTTCCTTGAGTTTTTCCTTCAACTACTTGATTTTGACCTTGGCAACCTCATTCCTTGTGTAATAATGGATGGCCATTTTATTTTGAAACTTGTTATCCCTTTTGGCCTTATAAAGGAGCTTATCAACATGGAAATTGAATTTTTCAAGCCTAAACTCCCTGTCCTCATTTATTTCCATGGCAATCCTCTCTTCAAAGGTCAATTATTCCATTGGTGGCTTTTGTTCTCTTTCCCTCTAAAGTGCCTTCGTAAGACCCATTGTCCTTGGTATCTTCCTTGCCACATTTCCTTCATGCTGCTTAGTGTCCTCATGGTTCAACATTGCCTTTCCTTTCATCTCTTGTTTCTTGGCTTTGAATTTCTCTTTCTCCATGACTAGTTATTTTACCTTAAGTTGACTGTTTTCTTGCTCAAGGAATGAAATGATGAATTTGGCCCTTTACAAATTGTCCTTGAGCTCCATGATCTAAGGATACTTCTCTTTTATGACTTGTTGCAGGGTTTGATGCTCATCATGTGCCTCCAAGTCAACTAGGTCAAATTCATTCTGTATGGGATCCTCATCATGCAAAGAAGCCTCATGATGTGATGGTGATCCCTGTTTTGTTGATGTAGTAGGCTTGGCCCCTTCCTCAATTTGAGGAGAAAATACAAGGATTTTTCCTCTCTAATATGTCTTGGTCACCTCAGACCTAGTTTATTTGGAAATATCATCGTGTTTCCTTAATGACCCCACCTCCATGGGTTGTGTTGACATGGTTTGAGGCTTCCTCAATGAAGGTGTCCCATGTCATGTTCTTCTCTTTCCACTGATGGAGTACTATAACTTTTATCAGGCTATGGCTAAAGAGGCTGGGATAATGCACTTTTCCTTCCAATTGGACCCTTTCAGACATTTTGGTTAGGCTTTTATACAAGTAGTTGGACAAATTTAGCGACTTGGTAGCTGTAAAGTGCATGAGCAGCCTTATGTGGCATTGATATAGCCTAGAAAATCTACCCTAACATGTGAAGAACTTCATGAAAACCTTCATTAATGGTGCATATCTCTCCAACAAGTATCTAAATGGGAAAACATGTGAGTGAGCTCCTTCATATTGTGATTTCAAGTAGGGTTTATACTCTTATAGGTCTAGGTTCATGCCTTTGAACCCGTTTTCACCATGGTTTTGTATGCATGTAGCTTGAGAGATGGAATCCACTGAAAACATGAAATTAGTTCCTACAATGGTGATCTTGTCTTCCTTCAAGGTGAGGGAAAATATCCCTGTGAGATGCTCATGGTAACCTACTTCCTGCACTCATTGACAAAACCCTAAACAATTGACATCTTAAAAGTATTTCATGAAAAATGGGGAGGAGGTGATTTCATTGCAATTACAGGGCTAAAACCTTAGTATCTTCCCCTCTTGTTGTAATTCCTCTTCTCTTATGGTGATGAGTCAGGATCCATACTTCAAACCCTAGGTGAAAGGCAAGCAAAAACAATGAAATTTTCCGCTGTGAGGGGATGAGGTGGTATGATGGAAGTAGGAGTTGCCTAAATTTGTAAGGAAATTTAGGAGGGTATGGGATGATGCTAGTGAGTAGGGGAAAAAGAAGTTTTGGGAAATGAGTGATTGAAGGGGGTGGAAAAGGCCAAAACACAGACTTATCCTAGAAAGAGATAGGGCAGATTAGGGTTTAGAATAAAATCATCATTTGAGGATCAAAACCATGAAAATAATGTAAACCCTAGAAGAAGAAGTATTTGATAATTTTCTTGACATATGAGGCAAAGGAGGGCATGAAAATGATTAAACTTACTTGTTATAGAGTCTGGAGGATGAAATGACTAAAGATGAGCTTTGAAAAATGAATTTTGGTGGTCAAACAACCATTTTGGAAAATTCTACCCCGTGTGTAGCGAAGGCTTCATGTACGCATCGTGTTGTCCAAGTGCGTAGAGAAGGCTCTTTGTGCACATCGAGAGTCAATTTTTGCCAGTGAGGGCTATGGAATTATAAGTTTTTACAAAGAAGAGGGAGGATCTCAGTGCTAGGATGGTAGAGAAGTGCAAATGAGTGTGAATGAGCTCCTTCATGTGCTTTTATAATTTTCTTTTGGTGTCTAAGTGATTCATGAGGTAGGATGGCCCACCTCACCAATTCACTTTCTTTTTTAGTTTGTAGCCTTAGGACCTCTTCTTGTAACTTTAGAACCTTAGGAACATTATTACAACTAAAAACATAAATTACATTTGAAATCAAGTGTTATTGAACAAATTTACCTATTTCTACTCCTCATTTGTCAGATTTATACATGAAATGACTGATTTTGTGACCTTAACCCTAATGACCTAATGGTGACACTGAGTTGAATGGAGACTATGATAATGTGACTGAAGTGATATGAATTATGTTTTCATGATGGTAGACTCAAATGAGTGATGAAAGTGACTGACATATGAAGTTCTTGAGAGAGTGAAATAGCCCTAGATACACTGGCCAGTGACCAAATTTTTATATGAAGACTCATTGAAATGAAAAAAAATTGACTTGACACCCTAACAACACCTTATAAGAGCATATTTGATCACTGGTGACAGAATGAATTGACTGACACTAACACCCTAATAGATAACCTTACCTTTTTTGTGACTTGGAACCCAACCAATTCATTAGCAAAAAAATATTATGCCCAACCCAAAGTCTCCCTTTCTCTGATATTGCTTTGTCCACACCTTATCAAAACCATAGGATTTCTTCTTGAAAGTCCTATTCTGAACTTCTCTTAAAACACTTCATCCTTGGGACACCTGGAATTCACTAACACTCAGCACACACTCTTATTTGTTCATTTCCAAGCATTTTGACCTTGTTCTGCCTTGTGTTCCCCTGAATCTCTCTAACACTCCTCACCATCCATTGACATTGTCTGCCATGTGTTAACACACCTTTTCATTCCTTGGCATTCCCTAACACTCCTCTATCATGCCCTCACAACTACCCTTACTTTTTTTTAGACTTGGCATGAACCCAACCAAGTCTTGCCCCGACTACAACAACTTAATCAAGTTATAGTTACTACAACTAGACATGCCTTGTTCACCTAAGAACCTCCTATAACACATCTTAGGATACTCATGTCCAATCTCAACTCATCCCGCTTAACAAGTTACCAATTCAAGGCTTATGTCCAACCATGGCCATAAAACAATTAAGAAACACAGTTTAAATCTTGACATGCCATAACACATGGCATGTCTAACAATCCCTTAGCCCTATGTGGCATGTTTTAGCATCCCCTACATTTCTTGGCATGCTTTGCACTCCCTAGCACACCCTAGCACTCTCTGACATGCCCTGGCACTCTAGCATGCCTTGGCACTGACTAGCATATAACCTTGTCAATCTCTCTTTAGAACACTTGGAACTCGTTGACACTCCCTATCACATATTCTTATCTCTTCATTTCCATGAATTTTGAACTAGTTCTCCCTTATGTTTTTGTGGCACTCCCTAACAATCACTAGCACACATTGACACACCCTGGCACATGGCACATCTTGGTATGTTGCCTTGGCACTCTAGCACAATGTTGCATGAAGCGGGGATGAAATGAGGACATTTTTTGGAAGCGGGGACACAGAAGCGCCATTTTCCAAAAATATAGGAAGTGAAGCATCTCGGAAGCATCTACTATACACACACACACACACACACCACACACACATATAGATATATATATTATATATATATTATATATATATATATATTATATATATATAATATATATATATATATTATCTATTATATATATATATATATTGCATTTATATTAAAAAAACATCCAAAATACCAAATTAGTTGTAGAAGACATGAAAAAATGCATATTTTTACATCAATCAAGATAGATATGCCGTCCATTGTACATCAATGATTAATTATTCCAGCATCAGCCATCTACAATCTAGATTCCTCTTCTCCTATCTAGCCTTTGCCTCTACTTCAATTCTATAGGGATTTTACTCATAATTGCCTAATTTTGATCAAATAGCTTAATTCAAGCCTTAAAATATGGTAGAGCAAGCTTAACATACCTAATCAATGATTTTGACTTGAGTGAAGGGTACATAATTGCTAAGGCCATGACAAAGGAGTTCAACAATCAATAACACCAGCACTAGGGTACATATAGGGCTTGTTTCTCTTGATTAAATGCCAATCACATGCCCTCATACATGATATAATCCAATGAAACGTTGCAATCCCATTGATCCTGAAAACTATTAATTATACTGAATTTTGAATGGAATATGAAATTATATTTTCTCCATATGAAGTCTGATGAGGTTGGAACCACTTTCAAACATCCTGAGTCATTTCATGGTAACATTACAAATTTAAGTAAAGGGGTGGAAATGAAAGATAAAGGAGAATGTCACTTTTACTTTACGAATTTAACATTACCATTAGGGAGCATTAAGGGGCACCTTGGGAGTATTCCAAAAGTGTAGTTCCACACAGAACAATTCTGAATTTCCAAAAACAAAAACAAAAGTCCTACTGAACTGTCCACCTTCTCTCGGATCTGCTCACGATCGCAATGGATACATGCCCGAACCTCCACATATCCACACCCGATCCTATTCAGATCCACAAATTGGGAAATAGGAACCACAGATCGGGTAGTAGGAGCCGCGAATCAGGCCCCCATGAATCCAATTTTATAGGAACCACCAAAAAAAGTAGGAACCGCGGATCCAATTTTCTGATCTGCGGTTTCGCCAAAGGATTGGTAGCAGATCCATATGGGATGTAGATCTGCCTTTAGAACCTTGGAGGGGGAGATGGTTCCTACAACACTACTCTAGCTAGCATTCCTTGGCACTACCTAACCTATCTTGTCGCTCCCTCCTTACCACACCTAGAACTCACTAACACTCTGTGTCACACACTCTTATTCATCATTTCCATGTATTTGAAACTAGCTCTCCCTTCTGTTTTCGTGGCACTCCCTAACACTCCCTAGCATGCATTGGCCCACCCTAGAACTTGTCACATCTTGTCATATCATTTCCTTGGCCTTTAGCATGCCTTAACATAGCAAATGATATCTTATCACTACCTCAACACACTTGGAACTCACTGACACTTCCTATCATAAAATATTATCCATTCATTTCCATGCATTATTTTTACCTAGTGGTCCCTTGTGTTTCCATGGCACTTTGTAACACTTCCTAGAACATGTTGGCACACCCTGGCACCTGGCACATCTTGGTCAGATGTTGCCTTGGCACTCTAGCATGCCTTAGCACTACCTAGCATACCATGTCACTCCCTCCTTAACGCCCTTGGAACTCGCCATACTCCCTATCACATACTTTTATTCATTCATTTCCATGCATTTTGACCTAGTGGTCCCTTATCTTTCCCTAGCACTCACTAACACTCCTTAGCTCACATTGGCACACCTTGGAATTTGGTACATCTTGGCATGCTTCCCTAGCACTGTAGCATGCCTTGGCACTACCTAACATAACTTTTCACTCCCTCATTAGCACACTTGGAAGTCACTAACACTCCCTATCATAGACTCTTATTCATTCATTTCCATGCAATTGAAACTAGTGCTCCCTTGTGTTTCTTGGCACTCACTTGTAACAACCTCCTCCCACTTCTACCCAAGAAATTGACCAACTGGGGTAAACATGCAATGAGAGGCCACTATGATATGATTCAACCTCCTAAGTCATGTTAAGGAAGTGGAATCGACGGAAACACACCATGCAGACATTAAGCGTCAATTACATGACCCTTAGGAACTAATCCAATACTTTAGACAACTTGCCTTGGGATCCCATTGAACTTTTGGACAACTTAAGGCTCCCATGCTATAAGCATGAGGGTGACCAGAAACCCAAAATCACTCTCACAGGCTTGGATTCCAACAACTAGAGACCAAAATTATAAGTGCTATCCTAGCAACTCTGGGATTTGTGTCACTACCTAGAATTGAGCCATCTCTGCAAATCAGTAAAATAAAATGGAAATTAAAGTGCAAAAGAAAATACTTGTTCAAGACCTTGAGTGGACCCCTACTAGCCATGAAAGGCATTTCATCAAACATATTGCAAATGTGTAATCTACATGCATAATTCACAGTTTTGAGCATAAGGGTCTCATACTTAGCTGAGAATCACTAAGAATCATTAATGCCTCAACACATCAACTGTCATTCCATCCATTAGGACATAGATACATTAATCATTCAATTATAAGTAAAAACATGATGACAACCACACATGGTTGCTGACGTAAATTACATACATAACTAGCATAATAGCAACATAAAACACTCATGAAATTATAGTCATATAGATCACATATAATCCATCAAAATTCTCATAGAAATAAAAGGGAAAATAACCTTTCATTAATGATGCAAAATCCAAACCCAGGATGGGACTTCCATATTCCACCCGACCATAGAATAGCTGAGCCAAATATCTCTTCAGTGATGCAGCCCTGTGCCATATTCTAAGCATGAATGTGGGATCTCATAGAACACATCAACGAAAAACCATCTAGGTATTCTAGAGCCACCCACCTCATGGTTGGAAATTAGAAAAACATCATCAGATCGGTCTCTACCCCAGCTATCTAGGGCTCCAAAGCATTTTTCCAACCAAGGCTCCAGGACTAATAAACTCAACCCACAGCTTTTACCAGGCTCCTGATCATTTGTCCAACCAAGGATCTAGGATTAGTAACTCAATCCACCAAGGGCTCCATAGCATTGTCGAACCAAGGCTACAAAATTAGTAACTCAACCCAAGCTAAGGAAAAACGAGAACCAACCAAAAAAACAATGAAAATGAACCCACAATCATCATGGCTATCCAGGAAATGGCAATTCTAGGCAATCCACTATCTATCTAGGAAATCCTCCATGCCAATGACAGATCATGACCAAGAACCCACATGCATATGCTATGCATGCCAAAACTAGTGAAGAAATCATATATGCAACTCAGTACTTGCAAGAAAATATGATGTAGCTGCTGATCCTGATGCCTTCTTGTGCTTCCCTTCTCTACCTTTTCCTTCTTGCTCCAAGAATCTAAGCATGCCACACCCTCCAAGAGTGTTCCAAGAAAAATCTAAGTATCCAAGAGTATGAGAGTGAGAGAGAGATCCAACACTAAATTGACAAAAGACATGAACTGATCCTTACAAGCCTTTCATGGATGAGGCCTCTATTTTCTTAATTTTCCATTAGTTTCCTTCATTTTCCTCCTCACATGCAACTCGACATTTCACTTGCTTTTTCTCCTAATTTCCATTATTTTCATAAATAATTGTGCCAAAAATACCATTTTTTCTTTCCGAAGTCTTAGCCATTGACTTTGGCAATTTCCTTAGCCATTAGACAATCACAAGTGATCCCCATCACTAGGATTTTCCCCAACATTAAGCTTGGAATACATGTCCCATCATCCATGGTTATTATTTTTACTTTATTAACTTTTATTACATGGAATTTTCATGAGGGCTGTTACATCCTTAACACTCCTTAGCATGTGTTGGTGCCACACCCTAACACCTGGCACATATTAGCATGACTTAGAACTTGGCATGACTTGGCATACCTAACATGCATTGGAACTGTCTAGCATGTGTTAGCACTTCTTGGCATTTCCTGGCACATATTGGCACTCTCTAGTTGTCATGCCCTTATGGATAGCCTTACCTTTTTTGCGACTTGGGAAATGAACCAAGTCGTTGAAAGACTAATGTTGGGCCTAGTCCTAACACTCCCCAACACTCCTTAGCATGCATTCACACTATCTGACATGTGTTAGCATGCCTTTTCATTCCTTAGCAGGCCCTAGAACTCCTTAGCTATCATGCCCTCACAACTACTCTTACATTTGTTGCAACATGGGAACCCAACCAAATACTGCCTCAACTATAATAAAAACTTGACTATAACAAAAACTAGACCAAGTTACAATTACTACAACTAGACTAGGCCTTGTTCAACTAATAACTTCCTATAACTCATCTTAGGCTACTCATGTTGAATATGAATTCATACAACTTAACAAATTACAAACACAATGCTCACATCCAACCGTGGTCATAAAACAAATAAGCAACAAAGTTTACATCTTGATGGGCCATAACACCTAGTATGCCTAGAAATTCATTGGCACTATGTAGCACATGTTAGCACCCCTTGCATTTATTGGCATGCTTTGGCACTCCCTAACACATCCTAGCACTCCTTGACAATTAGCACACCTCATACTCGCTAACGCTCTCTATCACACTCTTATTCATTCATTTCCATGCATTTGAAACTAGTGCTCCCTTGTTGTTACATGTCTATTTGGGCACATCACTCCCGGTGATTAGATTAGTGTAGATAGGGTCTATCAAACCTTAATTCAGTTGCAACATACCCTAGACATGCCACCTCATTGAGTGCTTTCATCCATGAGACTTTCTTGACTTCAAACCCTACTGAAGTGCTTCCTTGGCTCACTAGCGCACCCTTGGTCAGGAGTAAGTTCTCTATAGAGAAGGTAACCCCATTCAAGGCTACATTGCAGAGCACCTAAGCCCACTCAAGCCTACGCTGGGCGAGAATCCTTGAAATGTTCATTGGATCTTGACTATATTCCTCCTTTCTAGAGCCTTCTAGAAGGAACCCAACACCTATCCTATCAAGATGAGCTCAACTTAGGATAGCCTTGGATCATCTAATCCTCTATCCTCTCATCCATTTGAACATGGAAACTAATCATCCAATTATGGAAAACCATTCAATGCCATATTAATGACAAAACCACTTGCATTCATCTATAAATTGGCCTCCCATCATAGAGCCAAACAACTTGGATATTATAGACAAATACTATTGGTTTAGAGACTTGAAATCATTTTCAAAGTAATGTTATGTTGTTGGATTGATGCTACTATTGGAGTGATGAGGGCTTGGACTAAACTAGATGAGTGATACGAGATCGAACCACATTGGATGTAACTTCTCCTTCTATCAATCAATAAAGTTGTTTGTTCATTTTCTAATACTTTTGTCTACATCTATGATGAATCTATGTTAAAATGTTGTCGATTCCATTTGTTTACAATATATAGATCATATGCTTTGATTGTTGTCATTTTATGTTTATGTTGATAGGTACCAATTGAGTGAATTTAGTTTGAGCAGGAGCGATAGGAACAACTCAAAGGAGATCAAAGGAAGTGAAGGATCACAAGTAGGTTCTTTTATCTTATCTATTTATTGTAGGAAAATGTTAAACATCTTTACTTCAGTTGTTCTAAGTGTAACTACCCACGTAGGGAAGATATACTTATCCATAGGTATAAATTCCATATAACAAATTGGTGACTCCATTGGGGAATGACCATCATTCTTGGTAGTTATCCCCTGTCTTAGCAGCACTAGTAGACTTTTCTTGAGTTCATTTACCTATAATCAGTCATTTTGAAGCTTGTTTGGTCAAAATATGTGCTTATCTGTGTGCTGATAGTGCTCTCTGGCATCAACGCACTGTTGTTCTTGACATAGCGTGCTGCAGAGCATCCTTAGCCTAGAGACAGTGCTTTGAAACACACTATCTCCCACTTAGGGCTGTAATGGTCCCTGTCAAGCCAAAAAACCATCTATTTGCTTGATTTTTCCAAACTATTTCACATCTTGTTTGCTAAATGGTCATTGTTTCTCTGTCCCTGAAGTCCAAATTAGAATTTCTTTTCCATGCCCGCTTTGGATATGTTTTTCATTGTTTCTTTAATTTTTCTTTATCATTGTCAAATCAATCCCAAAGTTAGCTTGCATTGATTAGCCTTTACTTTTCTAAAAAAGAATTGTCATAAAGCCTTCATTTCTTTGAAAAATAAATTGTCGTAAAGTCTTTGTTTCTTGTGAAAAGCATTGATTGATCATTTGTGCATTAGTTTCTTTATGTTCATCTAAACATTAAAGGAATGAAAATAAAAACATGCATAATGCATTTAGAATTTTGTGTGTGCTTGTAGAAATGGTATAGGGAAAGTTGCATTAGATGTGCTCTATGCTCTTTATTTAGAGATTTTGATTGCTCTATCCCTTTTAGTTACGGTTTTCATTGTTTAAATCAAATGAAAAGAATGTTTCCCATCTTAGTTTCATTCTAGGAGTTTTATAAACATCATGCGGTGAACTTGAAAGGCAAACTTTTAAACAATATCAACTAAAATTTATCTCAATTAACCTAATGGAGCATTCTAACTTAACGCATAACATTTAGAGCTCTAGGCTAGAGACGTGTTCCGACATCGTTAAACATAACAATTGTCACTAAAGGTTTGTAATACATTTCGAGCATGATACCTCATTCCACCTACGTAAGTATATCGTAGCTCAACCAAGTACTTTCAGGCATAGTGGGTGGTGTTATAGTATGAAAATTATAAGGGAATGCTCTCACTGTGCAGTTTTGCATTAGACAGTGATAACATGGATTGGGCCTCCACGTACTTTCGGGTATATTTGGGAGGACTACATTAGGTTTCTATCCATCCATAGGTAACCGAGTCGGTCGTCTTGTATACTGTGATACACCAAAAACAACATTTGGGGACATTACCTGCATGTATGTTAAGTCCTTGGCTCCTCTGAGGCAATATATTGCAGTTCACAGTTACTTGGTAATTTTTTTTGCCTAGATTACCCTGTTTTTGTTTATTTCTTTTTATAATAAAATCAATTAGAAATCGTGGAATAAAATCAACCTTTACCTCATCATTCGCATAGGATAGTGAGTAAACTACCTTTACTACCTGAAGCTACACCTATTCGGTGAAAGCGGTCTCATTTAACTAATTCTAGTACATCACAAACTTCTGGTTCTTCATATGATTTACCAGAATCACCTATATCAGTGCATACCATGATTCCAGTTACTCCTACTATTACTTGTTTATCTTCTACTGAAGTGGAACCTTTACAATTACCTGAGGACACTAAAAGTGAACTTAGTGAAATGGTAAATGACGTTTTCCAAGAAGAAGTTGATCCTCAACCAGAAGTTGTTCAAGAAATTCATCCTGAACCCATTGTTCTTTTACCAAAACACTAGGATCCTGAAGTTGAACAACTAGAAGTTGTTCCCGTACCAAAAGATAATTGACTGGTTTATCCTCACACATTTGTAACTATTGAGACTTCTCCTCTACCATAGAGTCAAACATCGGAAATTTATTACAGACCTCACGGTGAAATCCTTCCACAAGGTTTGATTTCTATTGAAGAGGAATTTGAAGAAGACACTTCACCTAGAACTTCAACTCATTTTGGACTAGGGCTTTATCTTTATACTTCTTTTCCTCGTTTAACTTATACAGCTCCTCTTGATCATGTTTACTTTAAAACTCCCATAGATTTAATTGGACATTTATTGGGTCATTTGACTATGGCTGAAACAACATCCCAGACTGTATCATCTCTTATAGCTTCAACAACATCTACTATCGCTACTTCTTCTATGTTTACCACAACACCTGAGTCACTTCCATATGGTGGTCCGTCCATCCCACTGGGTTATTGATCATTATTTGGAACTCACTCCTATGTTTCTTCTAGTCCATGGTCTTCACCCATGTCATCCATAGGAATTTTACGTAGTTATCCACTTATAGTCACTAAACAGTTTGATCCATCAAGTCAATATCAAGTTGGTCCATCTGGTTACCATCCAATGTATCCAATTTACACTGGATTACCTCCATATGGAGAACAATATGCCCATTCTGCTTATTCTCCATACATTGGGGGGCCACCATATGTCAGTATACCATCATATTTAGGTCCAACTTATTTTGGAATGATTGTTTGCCAATGGCATCATATAATGCCTATTCAACCAAGGCTTGTGTATTCATCACAACCAATACAACCTGTTTCATCCATACCTACTATGCCTGTTGTTACAACTTTACCACAGTTGCAAGATCATTTGATTGTATCTCCACCTTTGCAAGTTGATCCTTTAACCTCTTACCCTCAAGTTTCAGGTCTACAGACTCAGTCTTCTCAATCCATTTTACAAAAACCATTTGTGTCTGAAATCCAACAACCTCAGGCCAGTTTACCATTAACTGGGATCACTCAGACTTATACTGGTCCAATTTATTCACAACCCAATCAAACTTATACTAGTGGGAAACAACCATTGTATCAAAAACCGTGTAATCCAAAATACTAACAACAACAATTCCAATAGTACCAAACTTATCCTAGACTTGGTCAACAAGCCTATCCTGGGTTTGGTCAACTACAAGCTTACCCATGTTCTAGTCAACAAGCCTATGCTAGTTTTGGTCAACAACAAATTTATCTCGGTTCGCAACAACAACCTTATACTAGATATGCTCATCAAAACTACCCCTATCAAGGTTACCAACAACAAATTCCTTATGCTGGTATGCAAAGGTCTATTTCTTAGGCAATTCCATCTTACCCTAGTTAAGCTCAACCCAACCTAAACTGACAGTTGCCTTTTGTTGCAACACTTGAATTACTGGATTTAAATCGGCTTACCAATGATCCCATTTTTTATTCAACTTGGTGGAGAGTGCTTACGCACAAATTTCCTTCTGATATTCCTAAGTTCAATGGAAACCTTGGAGAAGATATGTCCAATCACATTATGACTTTTCATTTATGGTGTTCATCAAAATCCCTAAATAATGATTCAGTAAGACTATGTCTTTTCCAGTAAATGCTTAATGGTCCAGCTGCAAAGTGGTATATTGAATTACCACGAACTTCATTTGACAACTTCACAGCCTTAGCCACTACATTTTTAACCCATTTTGAGTTACCCATTAGATATGGAACTGGAATAAAACTGTTGACCAACTTTAAACAAACCACTACTACTCACATTTTTGATCATATTCATGAGTGTGTCATCATCGTCACATGGTCAAAACTTTTGTTCCTAATCAGCTTTCAGCTGAGTGGTTTATTAAATCCTTGTTGCCATCTATCACCGAGTGTTAGAAAATTATATATTACAGAGCAACAGAACACATAAAATATATTGCAGAAATATAAACACAGAAAACGCATAAAACAAGAGAGACATAGATATATGTGGTTCACCCAATTTGGGCTACATCCATAGGAAACAACCAGTCCTTCCTTTTATATTATCCAGCAAATTGAAGAGATACAACCCATAGCAGACCCTTCATAATTCCCTCTTCGCTCTCACACAATCTCCTCTCTCTTTCTCACTCAGAATATAGATCTACATAGACGCAATACAATTCCCTCATATATAGCGAGGGGTTGCATTCTAGGGAAGAAAAACCCTAAATTAAACATAACTTCTACCGTCAGATCTCCACCTAATGAACGGCTCAGATTGACTACAAAATTACAACATTTTACAAGGAAATTTTACATCTATTTTTAGCTTCAGGGGCACTCCCAAAGGTTCCAACCACCAGGGGGGGCTCCCAAAGGTCGCAATTGCCACGCCCCTAGACCCCCCCAATAGCATAAATATTACAGGCGGCATTGCCTCCACATTATGAACTGGGATCCAATGCAATGATACCTCTGAATAAAGAAGATAATCAAGCTCCACACCCAACAATCTCCCACTTCGAGAATGATTACAACAACTTCAATGCTGCTTCATTTGCTGGAAAATGACTTCACTTTGGACTTGGCTATTTCTCATCTTCTTCATCATACTTGAAGACCAATTGAAATTGAGAAAAATCTCAGTTTCTCCCTAGTTACATCTTTTGTTAACATATCTGTAGGCTTCTGGCTAGTATGTATCTTTTCCAGCTTCAACTATCCATCTTCCAATGCTAACCATATTAAATGATACTTGAGCTGTATATGTTTTGTCTTGGAATGAAACATAGTTCTTTACAAGATGTATGGCACTCTGTATGTCACTGTATAAACTGCCTAACTCCTGATTCTTACCCAATTCATCCAGAAACCTTTGTAACCAAATCATTTCTTTACTAGCCTTTGTAGTAGCAACATACTCTTCTTCCGTTGTTGAGAGTACTACAAAACTTTGCAATTTTGAAACCCAACTGACACTGGTTCCACCTATAGTAAACACATACCCTATTGTGCTCGTCCTGTTATCTCTTTCCCCCGCCATTTCTGCATCAACATATCCCTGTAGAGAAATGTTTGAACCACCAAAGAGTAATTCTTGATTTGTGGTACCTCTCAAATACCTGAGAATTCACTTCATCGCCATCCAATGTTCTTTCCCTATATTGTTCATGTACCTGCTTACAGCTCCCACTACATGTGCAATATCAGGCCTTGTGCAGACCATTGCATACATTAAGCTTCCAACTACTGATGCATATGGAACTTTAGACATATCATCCATTTCTTCCTGAGTCTTGGGACACACCTCCTTACTTAGTTTGAAATGGCTAGTCAAAGGTATACTAACTCGTTTTCCATTCTGTATATTAAATCTTTTCAACACCTTTTCTATGTACTCACTCTGAGACAATGTTAATTTTTGATTCTTCCTATCTCTAGTTATTATCATACCAATGATTTTTTTTACAGCACCCAAATCCTTCATTTCAAATGAGACCAATTTTGTTTTGAGCACATTTATTTCCTGCATGTTAGAACCTACAACAGGCATGTCTTCTACATACAATAATAATATAATATAGCTGCCATCATTTTTCTTTTTGATGTAAGAAAAATGATCAGAGTGACATCTAGTATAACCTTGTTCATACATAAACCTGTCAAATTTTAGATACCACTACCTTGGAGCCTGTTTTAAGCTATACAAGCTCTTCTTCAATCTGCACACTAGTTTCTCCTTACCTTTTACCTCATACCCTTGTGGTTGCTACATATATATCTCTTCCTCCAAATCCCCATGGAGAAAAGTTGTCTTTACATCTAACTGTTCAAGATGTAAATCTTCAGCTACTACTAAACTTAAAATAGTTCCGATCGAAGTCATTTTAACAACAAGATAAAATATCTCATCAAAGTCTATACCCTTTTTCTGTGCAAGCCCCTTCACCACAAGTCTAGCTTTATACCTTTTTCTACCTCCATCTTCTTCCTTCAACCTGTAAACCCATTTATTCTGCAATGTTGTTTTACCTACAGGAAATTTGACTAAGTCCCAAGTCTAGTTATGTGCTAAGGATTCCATATATTCTTTCATGGCTTGCTCCCACTTTTTCCTAGTTTCTACTTGCACTGCTTCTTCATAACATTCTGGTTCACCAGAATCAGTCAACAATACATAATATAATGAGGAGAGTATCATTCAGGGGGTCTACATATCTTGGTAGATCTTATAACACCACATTCAGGTGTTTGAGGTGCTTGTTGTTGTTGTGGTAGATGTTGATGTTCTGGCCGTTGATCATTATGATTTTTAGTGACCATCACTTTTTCTGTGATCTCTTCAAGCACTGTGTATTCTATGTTTTCTTTTTCCTGTTTCTTTTCATGTAGCTGATCCTTATACAAAACCTTTTCAATGAATATGACACCTCTGCTCCTAATGATTTTGTGTTTTTCATAATCATAAAAGCGATAACCAAACTGATTAACACCATATCCAATAAAGGTACATTTCTTTGATTTTGCATCAAGCTTTGTTCTATTTTCTTTATTAATGTGGACAAATGCTTCACAACCAAAAGTATTTAAAAAATAGTAGTTTACCTTTTTACCTGTCCATGCCTCCTTTGGAATACCACCATACAAGGAACTTGAAGGCCCTCTATTTATTAGATAAACAACAGTATATGCAACATCTACCCAAAATTATAAAGGCAATCCTGCATGCAATCTCATGCACCTTGCACACTCCATGATTGTCCCATTCATCTTTTGACACACCATTTTGTTGTGGTGTTCTTGGAACTGTCTTCTCTCTACGAATTCCATTTTTTGAACAATACCTATCAAACTCTTTGCTGCAATATTCACCTCCATTGTCCGATCTAAGACACTTCAACCTTTTTCCTGTCTCGTTTTCAACCAAATATTTCCATTTCTTGAAAGTATCAAATACATCATATTTATTTTGAATACAATAAATCCAGGTTTTCCTAGTTGCATCATCAATAAAAGTAACATAATAATGAGAGCCACCTAGAGATGATACCTAAGCAGGTCTCTATACATCTGTATGCACAAGCTCTAATTTTTCGCTCTTATTTTCTTTCCCAACTTTGAGAAATATGACTCTCTTATGTTTTCCATAAACACAGTTTTCACAGAATTCCAAATCAACATGCTTCAAACCTGGCAAAACATTTCTTGAGTGAAGGTTTTGCATCCCCTTCTCACTCATGTGCCCAAGCCTGAGATGCCACAATGTCGTATCTGCTCTTGTGGAGGTTAAAGCATTTACAGAATTAGAAATACCATTGCATAAATACAATGTACCAACCTTTTCTCCTTTTGATATTACCAAGGCTTCTTTAGAGACCTTCCAAGTTTTATCTGTGAAAGAAGTTACACAACCTTCACCTCCCAACTGCCCAGTTGAAATCAAATTTGTCTTAAGATCTGGAACATGCCTTACCTCCTTCAATAGTCATTGATTTCCATTCTTTTGTTTTATGAAAATTGTACCCATTCCAATGATTTTACAAGCTTTATCATCACCCAATCAAACTTGTCCAAAATCTCCTTGAACATAATCATGAAAATGTTTGCTATCAGGTGTGGCATGGATGATGCCCCTGAATCTACCACCTAGGCATCAATAATATTTTCTTATGAAAGAATCAAGGCATCTTGCAACACATCACCTGTTACATTCGCTTCATGATTATTTTCTTGTTGCACGTCTCTTTGTTTTCCCTTTCTATACTTGTAGTATTTCTTCAAGTGTCCTTTATTCCCGCATTTCTAGCACACTATCCCTGATTTGGACTTGGATCAGCCTTTTCTTGACTTACTGTGATATCCAGGGCTCTTTCCTCTTTCAATTTTTCTTCCCCTAGTCTCTGCAGTCAAAGCATTACCTCGTGTCTCACCAAAGCTTTTCCATTGCATTTCCTCGCTAACTTTAAAGTACTAGATCCAGGGACAGAGTTACTAATGGCCATAACTAAACCTTTCCAACTTTATGGGAATGAGCACAGAAATAACAGAACCCTAACTTCATCATCAAAAGTTACCCCTACAGAACTTAACTGACTAGTAATTGTATTAAATTCATTTCAATGATCAGCAATAGATCCACCTTCCGACATCTTCATATTAAATAAACGCTTCATAAGAAATACCTTAGTTGAGGCCAAGGGTTTTTCATATAGTTTGGCCAATGTCGACATTAAACCTTCCGTTCTCGTTTCCTTTGAAATATTAAAGGCTATCGATGCTGCTAGGCATAGCCATATTGTTCCAAGTGTCTTTTTGTCGAGAATATCCAATTCTATGCATGTCGTACTTGTCGACTTCTTTGCCTTTCCACTCAATGGTTGGTATAGATCTCTCTGGTACAAATAATTTTCCATCTGCATCTTCCACAACTGGTATTTTTGGCCATTAAATTTTTTGACCCTAAACCTACCATCTTCTGCCATTGCTCCCACTCGAACCAGGAACCCTTTTCTCCTATGAGTTTATCAGCCAAATAGACCTTTTGGCTCTAATACTAGTTGTTAGAAAATTATATATTATAGAGAAATGGAACACATAAAATATATTGTAGAAATATAAATACAGAAAACACATAAAACAAGAGAGACACAGATATATGTGGTTCACCCAATTTGGGCTACGTCCACGGGAAAGAGCCAGTCATTCCTTTTATATTATCTAGCAAACTGAAGAGATACAACCTACAACAGAGCTACCTTAATTCCATCTTCGCTCTCACACAATCTCCTCTCTCTTTCTCACTCAGAATACAAATCTACATAGATGCAATACAATTCCCTCATATATAGCGAGGGGTTGCTTTCTAGGGTAAAAAACCCTAAATTAAACATAACTTCTACCATTAGATCTCCGCCTAATGAACGACTCAGATTGACTACGAAATTACTCATTTTACAAGTAAATTTTACATCTATTTACTGTTCCACTACCTCCATCGAGTAAGGACTCTCATGCCAATGATAGTGTGATAGGTTCTTCAAGCACTCAAACAACATGTAGACCATCTAGTCAAACACTTGCTATTTCAAATCAAACCTCTAATACACCTGATAATACACTTACTTTTGAAATAAATGCCATGTCATTTGACAAAGGTAAGAATGAAAAGAAACCTAGAAGAAAGAAAAAGGGGAAAACCAAAAAGAAACAAAAGTCTCCCCCTCAAGAGAAATCATTTGATTCCTCTTATCCAGCCAGGAAACTTCGTTACCCATGTTTAATCTATAATGAGGAGCACTTTATGCGAGACTGTCCTTACCGCTCTGAAGTCTCAAAAATTCTTAACTTCTAGTACATCCGCTATGTTGACAGACCCTTTTCCAAACCCAGAGACTCATTTGATTGCTACAGATCATGCTTCCACTTCACAAGTTCTTATGCTATCCACCACTAATTCTAAGACTAATGTTTTGGTGACTACATAAAGTAAATATTACGGTAATCCACCATTTTCATCAAATAACTAGGCTATAGATCAACCCAATACTTCAATTTCGACTTCGTCTGACTGCATTCCACCACCCATTGCACCACAGTTAACAATAAAATTGCCTAAGGTAGTTGTTCATAAATCTACATTCAACCCTTGACCTCGAGCAGTGCAAAATTAAAACATAGTAGAAGATTTGGCTCAATCACCTTCGACTATGTCGATGCTTGAGGTGCTTCAAAATTGTCCCTCCCAAAAGCATGCTTTATTGTCAGCAATTGGTGGAATTTATCCAATGGATTCCAACATCTTAGTTTTTAACCATGCGGGTTATATGCCACAATTACCAGCATAGTTATCATTCTTGATCCAAGTAAATGCTTTGAATCACCTCATTCACTGATGATCCAAAATGGATTTTGGATAGACTTCTAAGTGTTCCTCATAGAGGAAAATGAAAGTATAAGGATGCTCCTGGAAATATTCCCATTGCGTAGATCTTTCGATTCTGAATCTACTATAACTTGAATGGGCTAAAATAGACCTCACACGCAGAAGTTATCGCAAAAAGAAGTTGCCCTTTTTCCTTTGAAAAAGAGGAAAAATATTCAAAAAATGGCCTAAATGGCTTTATAAAGGAAAATTGCATTAGAGTGGTCCAAGAGGCAGACTTAAAGTTGAGGCAGAAGAGACCCCTGATTATCGATCCCCGACATATTGGGTTGGAGGCAGGCATATGCAAATAATATAAGGAAAGGACCCTAGGCCGATGTGACATTGTGATCGCCGATATCGGCATCGACGATGCTATGAGATAAGGGAAGGAACCCTGGGACCATGCAACATGTGATTGCAATATATCACATCATAACATCGTATCAAAGTGATATAAAAGGGGTCAATACCATATGCGGCATGCGATTACCAGTTCGTGGCGGGCGATCTCAGTCGTCGGATTGGAAATGAGATCAATGGCTAGGATTAAATCGACGATCGAGAGATCAACGATCCCCAACACAAAGGGTTGATGCGATAGCAATATGTGATGCAATCTGGACTGTCCAATTGAGGATCAGATCAACAGTCCAGATTAAAACGGTGATCGGTGATCCTCAATAGCAGGGCTAATGCGATTGCGATTGTGATAAGAGATAAGGGCCAGGCCCGATAGGGACTATAATCCCGATTACATAATTTTTGAAGTCTGGGAATTCAGATTTTCTGTGTTATCCCATTTATTTGGGATTTTGGCCATGTGATGATGCGATAGTGATATTACAACTAATGGTGGACCCAATGGGGTTATAGGGGAAATTTAATAAAATTTCAAGTCTAGAATTCATGCCTGATAGTGTAATTTCGGAAAAATCTGTTTATTAGATATTTCTCCATTTTTAGGTTTTTTCCTGGAAGAAGGCCCTAATCCCTCTGTAATGGCCATTGATCACTGTTCCAT
Source organism: Pinus taeda (assembly GCA_000404065.3). Classification (NCBI taxonomy): domain Eukaryota; kingdom Viridiplantae; phylum Streptophyta; class Pinopsida; order Pinales; family Pinaceae; genus Pinus; species Pinus taeda. The sequence continues at coordinate 29,044 of APFE030865035.1, read as the reverse complement.
GCTACAAGTGGGTGTTTTTGGTAGAAAATGATGCATTTGAAGTCACAGAGCCGCAAAGCTAGATGGCGAGTCGAACAAACAATGCACAGAGAAGCCATAGAGCCACAAGGGAGTAATGACATGCAGAGAAATGGATGGGGAAGCCACAGAGCTGGGAAAATGCCTCAGGATCCAGAAGGTCCAATTGACAGAGTTTTTGGTGAGAGCTAGAGGTTGTTGAAGGAGAGTTGTTAGCTACGAGAGCGAAAAGCCAAAGAGCATGATTGATAGGCAGCAAAGCTACTAAAGGTCGCTGAAGGTTGCAAGAGGTCGCTTGGAGGTCAAGCAAACCATTGATGCATGCAAAGGTTGAGAGAGAGCTCAGAGAAGCCAGAGCCAGAGCTAAGAGCTAGAGAGTCGAGAGCTTCAGAGCCAGGGATAAGATGGTGTTCTAAGCCCATTGTGTTCTGTGTAAACTAGTGGACTTGAGCGTGGAGCTTGTAAAAGAATTGTTGCCATAATCCCAGAGAGCCTAGTTGAGTTGACTAGAGCTCGCCTAAGATTTTTGGGTGAACTCCATATTAAACTTGCTATCTTATGTATTTGTTATTTGCGGTAATATTTTACTGTTATATGTATGTTATATCAACATAAACAACAGAATTTTAAAGCACATAAACATTAAAAAAATAAAAACCAGCATACACCTTATTTTCAAGCACATTATGAATACTGCAATTGGTTAATCATTTGGGTCTTTGGAATATATAAGATTTGGGAGTGGGAGAGGTTCTTGTAAGCTTGACAAGAAGCCTTTAGTGCCCCATTTTCATATAAGCTTGTATCAGAGCCTAAGTTTGATTAACCCCACCTTCAAAGAAGGCTATATCAAAATGATTGATTGACAAAGAAAATTGCTTGTCTGAAAGTTGTTTAAATAGTCAGAGATTGGTTGTGTGCTTGTTTGCAGACTCACTATTGTTTGAGTTTGCAGAGGTGAAGGGAAAGCTATTGATAGCTTAGTCCAGGAAGGACAAAAAGGAAGAAGGTCTAAAGGCATTCTTCTTATCCCAAGGGACCTCAAAGAAATCCTTGGAGCACAAGAGGTTTGTTGCAAAAGGTTGCTTGAATAAGCTCTTTGTTAATCTTGTTTGAAATTTTTTTGTTCATTTTGCATAATGAAAAATTCTACAAGGGAGTCTTCAAATTCCTCCTTCATCACAAGATTCTTTGGTGGAGATATGAAGCAAAGCTTGTTCATCATGATAGACAAGGTGAGAGAAATGTATGAGGATGGAAGGAAGAGCAACATACTTAGAGAGTAGTTGAATTTCGTGGAGGAAGACAAGCAGATGCTTTCTGACAAATTGCAGGAAATGGAGAGGCAACTTGATATTGCAAATATGAACCTGAAAATGATGCATGAGTTGAAGTCACAACCCTTTGTTGCCAAAGAAGCCTTGTCTTCAAATTCTTCTAAGGATGCTTATATTGGTTCTTTTGAAAAACATACCAGAGGCATAGATTCCAAGCTAATGTCCAAGATGGGCTATGAGGGAAAGGGCTTGGGTAAACATGCACAAGGTATTGTTGAGCCAATAATATCTGAGGAAAGGCCTAAGTATTTGGGTCTTGGCTATGAGCAAGCTTATGGAGAGAGTTCCAAAGATGCCATGAAGGCCATTGAAACAACTCCAAGAAAGAGTTGCATTGCAAGTCTTCTACCTCAAGAGTGTGAAGATTGTATTAAGGAGGAATACAATAGCTTGAAAAAACATTTGTAGGATGCAGGTGTTCATAAGCATGCACTTGAACCAGAGAGTTGTGGAAACTCTGACAACCTTGAAGAGATTGATGGTGTTCCAAAGGGAGCCACTTCTTCATTTGATTCACCTCCGCAAGGAGGAAAAAAGGGTGAAAGAGAAAGGTATAAATATGGTTCTAGCCATATTCATTTTGATTTTGTTAAGCATGATAAATTTCCACATAGATATGGGAAAATAATTGCTTGTTCCTTTTGTGGTTTGGATAACCATAATGTTTCTATATGTTGGAAGAGAATGGCCACATACAGGAAACTTTTGAAGGAAAGGAAGCAAGAAGCCAAAGGTCCATTAGACAAGGCAAGTCATGTTGTCAAGAGGATGCAGATGCAGTGCACTTACTACCATAAGCAAGGGCATCTTGCTGAAAGATGTTGGACTCTGAATCCAACAATGCTTCCACAAAAGTTGAAGAAAGTGGAAAGAGAAGATGATAGAAATGGAAAGGAAGATTTCATGAATGATGTGTTTTGGGATGATTCACATGTTGATGCTGATATGCAAACAAAGGAAAGACCTTTGAAATGGGTTGGTAAGAAATGGTTAGAGTTCTTATCCAATTAATATTGCATGTCTATTGATATAAGGAAATTGTTTGCATTTCTTTGTTGATGGAATGCAAGTTGTAGGATTTTTCCAAGAAGGTGAATGGAAAAGTAGAGTAGGAGACTCACTTTATTGCTGCAACATTACATTCATTTCAGCTTCAAAAGTATCGTGTGCTTAAGCAAACGTTTAAGGATGAAATGTGTGCATAAGCTTGATGTGCATGAACATAGGGATGTTGATGATTTCCTTGTATTTAAACATGTGTTGTAATTAAATTGAAGGGTTGATTGCTTTGTTGTAACATGCATGTAATGTTGACTTGGGAGAAGTTAACTTGGTCTCCAAGATGGAGATAATGATGAAGTGTTTCATCTTTTGAAAAAGAGTCCTAATGGTCTTTTTCTACATGCTTGACTTGAAGGGTCATTTGTTTTAAAGGCATGTTTTATGGGCTTGTTATCTAGTCCATATTTGTATGCAGATGTAAGACATGGAGGTATTCAGAAGATGTGAAATCTGTTTCTTTTGTTGAAGCACGAGTTTAGTCCATCTGGTTGTTGTCTGTGTTTCTATTGCTGTTAACAGTTGTTGTTGATAGCTTTTCAAACAGGTACAAATGAAAATTTTGTGGAGTAGATGTACTTCACATTTGCTTAAGCCACCTTGGATCAATGATCAAGGCAGAAAAGTTCAAACTACCTTTTGTGACCATCTCAATAGGAGTTCTATAGGAAGGCAAGGAGGAAGGTAGTTCTTCCCAGGAGGACCAACACATCCAGGAAGGAAAGTGGTCAAGGGCTTTGGTTCAAAGGCATTATTCAAGGCAAGTGTGTGGAGATTGAAAGAAGAGGGTGCTGTTATTCTCATTTATTGTTCAAATCAGTATATCAATCTTCTAGAGACCAAAAGTTCTTTAGTGGGAAGGCATGATCCAACATGGATTTTGGATAGACTTATAAGTCTAAGTGTTCCTCACAAAGGAAAATGAAAGTCTAAGGATGCTCCTAGAAATAGTCCCATTGTGTAGATCTTTTTATTCTGAATCTACTATAGTTTGAATGGGATAAAATGGACCTCGGATGCAGAAGTTATCGCAGAAAGAAGTTGCCCTTTTTCCTTTGAAAAAGAGGAACAATCTTCAAAAAATGGCCTAAAAGGCTTTATAAAGAAAAATCGCAACAGAGTGGTCTAAGAGGCAGACTTAAAGCAGAGACAGAAGAGACCCTCGATTAGTGATCCCTAACATATCAGGTCAGAGGCAAGCATATGCAAATAATATAAGGAAAGTACCCCGGGCCGATGCGACATTACGATCACGGATATCGGCATTGGCGATACTATGAGATAAGGGAAGGAACCCCAGGACTATGAGACATGTGATTGCGATATATCAAATCGAAACATCATATCGAAGTGATATAAAAGGTGCCAATATGATGTAGGAGCATTCAGCCCGAGGAAAATCATTGTAAATAGTAGACATAGGGGGTCATGCATTTTAGGGAATAGTTTTCCTGAGTTCCAAGTTAATGCAACATTTAGGCCTTAAGTGTGATTTAATTAGATGCTCCGAAAACAAACAAATGAGAACATGAGTAGTTCCATGATCCTAGGAGCAAGGGAGATAGTTTAGGCAAAAAGAGGGAGAATAGATGTGGACCATTGAGCAAAACAGGGGGCTTTTCTATTTTAAAACAGAGAAAAGATGGAGTAGATAAAGTCCTCCACATATGCATGCATGTAGAGCTTTAGTCTTTTGTTAGAGGATTGATTGGACCCTTCAATGATCTGATCCAATGTTTCCATATAAATATATGTAATCCTACAGGAAACAATAGGAGGCAACTAATGGGAAATAAGGCATGTGTGTGTGTGAGCGAGACTAAGGAGTCTCGAATGTAATTTGTCTTTTGTATTAATATATATTCAAAGTTTATTTCTGACTGTGGCAAAGTATTGAAGAATGTTTTCATGAATGAATTACTTGAATTGTAGGCTATGTTGCAGGAGAGTGTAGGCAGCGCAAAGGCACAAAGTGATTTAGAAGAATAAAAAAAGGGGTCTTTGAATCCAATTAAGGAAGCGAAGAGAAACTCTGGAGGAATGGCATAAGTTCAGAGAAGCTGAACAGTGGAAGGTAGATTTTTGAAGAACAAGCTGAGGAAGAGAAGCATGATTCATAGGAATCGAAAGGGACCGTTGATTCCAATTGGAGCATTAGAGTGGCGCAGTAGAAGCAAAGAAGGATTGAAACCTACAGAAAACCCCAAATCCCAGAAGAATTGAAGAAAGCGTGGAAAAGCTCTAAGTAAAGGAGCAAGAAGAGGAACAAAGAGTGAGGCATAGGTACCATTAGATCTCATAAG
>APFE030865035.1:8371-19294 GCA_000404065.3 Pinus taeda | reverse complement strand
GCTCACCACCTTTGTCACGGTCACCTATGACATTAAAATATTTTGCGGTCACACTTACACACCTTGTGGAATTTTAAGTAACCCGCAGATAGAACTAGGGGGGGGAAATGTAACTGTTGAAGTTGAGGTCGTTGACGGACCCCTTGACTACAATATTCTACTAGGAATACCATGGGTTTATTCTATGGCTGCTATGGTTTCGACATACTTTCATATGATTGCTTTCCCTCATAAAGTTAGAATCACAGTAATTGGTCAACTCACCTTCTTCACCTCTAGTGCACAGGAACCTAGAAGCATTTTGTTAGTTCATAGACCTCCCCTATCTCTTCAGAACATTGGAGTAGGTATCTTCAAAGATTCTTCCCTAATGGGCACATTTTCACTACCGTCACCATCACAAATGGCAGAAGTTGCAAAAGTTGAGACCTATAACATGATATCTTCCAATTCATTTGAATCATGGAAGATTTCTAATAATTATGAAGTTGATATGTGGAATGAAACCATGCCACTAAGCCCAATTGAGCTCGCATATCAATCAATCTTTTGGCTTGTGCAGCAAATCCAAATCCATCATCATCAATTGTATGGCTTGATCGTTTGTTAGAATATGGTACTTCCTCTAATCCTTTTTGACATACATTTTCTACTGATGAAGGAATCATCCAATCAATGATGATAGAAGAAGAACCATGGGCAGATTATCATCATCAATCCCATCTTCCAGATCACATAGAAGATATTCCAAATGAATTAAATTTCCCTTCAATCGTTAATTTCCTTTCAGATTCCGTATTTAGAGACACAGTCGATTTCGAATGAAACCATTTCTATCGATATTTCGATCAAACCTAGAATTGTAGAAAACATCCATGTTGGCAAATCTCGTTCTCCATCGGAACTTGAAACTTACCGTGCTCTTTTTCATGAATTATGATATATTTGCTTGGTCATATGAGGAAATACCAAGCATTGATTCTAGTATAGTTGAACACGAGATTAAAATGTATCCTGATGTCAAGCTGCTACGATAGTGCCTCCATCCTCTTCATCCAAAGAAGGCTGCTACCACAGAAGTAGAAGTTGAAAAATTTTTGCATACTAGTTTCATATACCTCGTTCCTCTTACTGATTGGGTTTCCAATATTGTTCCTGTTATGAAGAAACAAAGAAAAATACGAGTGTGTGTTGATTATAGGGATGTTAATAATGCTTGTCCAAAAGACAACTATCCCACTCCCTTTATCGACTAGATAATTGATGAATGTTTCGGATGTGAAATATATTCATTTATGGATGGCTTTTCCAGCTATAATCAGATCAATCTCTGCCCATAACACCAATCTAAAACTGCCTTTATTTTTCCCTAGGGCACATTCACATATAGGAAATTCCCTTTTGGTTTGAAGAATGCAGGGGGAACTTTTTAGAGGGCAATGAATTTTTCCTTCCATGACATCAAACACATCGTTCAACCCTATCTAGATGACTTACCTTATAATTCATGGAAATGGGCTGATCACCCACAACATTTGAGAGCCATCTTTTTAAGGTGTTGACACTAAAAAATTTGACTCAATCCACATAAATGTGTGTTTTGTGTTGTTTCTGGTCATTTTATTGGTTTGGTAGTGTCATAATAAGGAATTTGACTAGACCCCTTGAAGGTTAAGGTAGTTCTTGATCTGCCTCCACCTTCCAATTTACTTCAGTTATAGAGACTCCAAGGGAAGGCTAACTTTCTAAGGAGATTCATTCCCAACTATGCCAAAATGGCTAAAGGATTCACTCATATTTTGAAAAAGGGAATTCCCTTCCATTGGGATTAGGTTTCACATGCTTCCTTTGATGCTCTCAAAGATACCCTGATCCGAGCATCACTAATGTATTCCCCTAATTATTAGAACGATTATTTCATGTATCTCACGACTGCAGATACAACCATTATTACGATTTTAGTCCAAGAATAATATGGGATTGAACATCTGATCTATTATTTGATTTGCAATCTCAATGATATAGAATTTAAGTATTCTTATATGGAGAAGTTAGCTCTGGCTTCCGTTCAAGCTGTATAGAGATTTTTCCATTATATCCTGCTCCGAAAGACCACTGTCATTTTGGATTGCAACCCTATGACATACATCTTGTCACGTCAACTGCTAGGGGGGAAATATTAAAAATGGATCGTCATTTTGTAGGAATTTGATTTGGAATTCAACAAATCAAAATCAAAGAAATATTTAGTTTTTTCTGAGCTTCTTTGTGACCTTCCCTCTACCGCCATCGACTCAACAACAGAACCATCAATTCCAGATGAGTCTTTATTTTTGATCTCATCATTTGACCCTTGGTATGGAGATATTGTTGGGCATGGAATCCCCCATGGTTTTGGGAAGTTTCAATGTCTATGGATAAATTCTTAAACCCCTAGACTAGTAGCTAAGTCTAGAACAACAATGCAAAGCATTCTCTACTTTTCCTATGATCAATAGATAAAATAAGAGGCAAAGAAGCCTCCCTATAGCTTCCGTTTTCTCCTTATTTCCCTTGACCAACTATGTCGCTCCTCTGTGTACTTAATCCACTTGAAGAGTACCTACACACAGATAGAAGACAACAACCGATCAAATCATATGATAATGATCTATTGATTAAACATAGCATGGAATCAAGTACATGATACACATATGAAAGCCTAAATGAATAACACAAGCATATGGAAAAAGCTTTGAACAGTTTATTAGTAAAAGGAAGAGTTACAACCCATTGCTCAATTCAACATCACTCCTCCAATTCAATCCCATCCTCTCCTCATAACAAGAAAGACATTTTGACATCATTATAATACTTGAAATCAACTCAAGTCTCATATTAACTGCATCTTCCTATAATTCAATAATTTCCAGCCCCTGATCACTTAGATGAGTAGTCTTTTTATAGGTGAATGAAGGAAGTTATGCCATAAATGGTGATAATGAATACCCTCCCAAACTTAGAATTTATTTCCATGGAGAAAGGGGTAAGGGATTGATGTTCCTTAACTCCCTTCCTCATCCAAATATGAGCTCAAAGGAGTAGATAGCTTTGAGAAAATTCTAGAGGCATCGAATGGATAATGAATGTTTCAAACCCTCATGGAAATTCACTCAAATTCGCCTAGCACAAGCCAAAGAGGGACCAAGTGCACTATATAGCACCCTATTAGTGTATGGTTTGCATTGCAGCACACCCTAATGAAGGCCTACCTGCATTGATCTTCTTAGAGGCAGTTTCTAGGTGATTTTAGTCATGAAACTTCTTGGGAAGCTACGCATTATGATGATTGAATTCTTTAGGGCATGTAATAACTGAATTAGGGTTTGATGGGCCCTAATAGTACTGATCTATAAGTTGGGGTTGATGTGCCCAAATGGATCTGTAACAGTTTCCCCCTAAAGCATGAAGTCATAAATATGTATGTGGAGTGAAATACTTTATCATGTGGAGAGGAGGTTTTGAAGCAGAAGGTGACCTGCATAAATTACGATACATATATCATGATAATTTGATTTTTCTCATGAACTTTCTGAGAGAAGGCATACCCATGCTCAGCTTATAAAATTTCATTACATGTACAAATATAGTCGTCTACAGATATAGACCCATGAATGGATGACCATGAATGTAAGGCCATTGTACATTTGATTTAGTAATCCTGAAAATATCGCAGCCCTGATGGATGAAACTAGATCCAGGGTATTCAATCTCGTTCAATCTTTCGCTCAAGTACATGTCTAGCCATGTTAATAGAAGATCTGAATTCGAACATGGAAAGACATCATTTGATTACCAGCCAATGAAGTAAGTTGTTAATAGACGTGGGAGGAATCATCGATAATGATAATGATCCTTAAGGTACTACAGTACATTTCTCATGGTGTGAATAAATTATTTGATGTCGAACACCATACAAAGTCTTTCAGTCGAAGGCTAGTGATGTCAACCTATCATTGGAAGTGAGAAACTTGCCATTGATGTATGCAAGCCTCAAGGTACTGAAGGGGTGTTTCTAAGTCAACTTCTTAGATGATGTGCTGATGTCGACAAGAAGTGAATCGTAGCAGGAGGGCTTTGATGCATCCCACATCAATGACACAAAATGAGGTAAATGATTTTGGAGATGAAAAAATGAACTGATGACAGAAGGTTTAGGAATGACGGTCATGAAAATGAAGGTTTATGGTATTGCAAAGGATGAATTTTGAACTGAATGAATTCTCTTGAACATGTCAGTGATGCTAATATGAATTGGTAGCATTGACGCAAAACAAAGTAATGGATGGTATGGTAGACCAACAGTGTGATAACCATCAAGTTGAATGACCCAACCCACATAGTCATGATGATGAGGTGAAAGTCTTATGTTCAAGAGCGACTTGCTACCATAAAATGTTTTCCCCTTTTTCCAATTTTCCCCAGTCATTTCTAACTAGCACCTCTTTATTTTTTATCAATCTTGAGGAGGATAACATATGCTTGTTGTATAATTTCACCCTTTGGGTGAATCCATTGCTATTTGGTGTTTTAATGAGTCTAGCGAAGGTGAAACTCGGTCTTGTCTAGATGGACAAGTTTGTCGCTATTTGATGTTTTTAACGAGTTTAATGACAAAGATAACTTGGTCCTTTTCATGTTTAGGTAGTTTGAAAAGGGACGAAAAGGAAACTCCACAAGTTCTTTCTCGTAAATTAATCTCTCAAGTTCGAAAAAGAGTAAAATAATACAAGAGAGACATCATTTCCAATCTGTTAACAAGCTGGAATGGACAAGCTCGACAATATTTTCATGTTTAGAGAGTCTGAAAAGATCTTAAAGAGGACTCCACTTTGAGGAACGAGTGTTGTCTAGGATAGCAATTGGTTTTGGTGATGTTGGAACATCTCAAAATGTGTTGATTTATGTGAAGAGGCTGGCTAATAAGACCACTCATTGCAACTGTTCCTCAAAAAAGGTAAAACAACCAAGTGAAAGCGTATGATTGGCCAAAGAGATGGTGGTGATGGAATGAAACAACCAAGGCTCATCTGATAGAAAAGGCTGATAAAATGGCAATCACAAGGTTTAAAATGGAAATGGGTTCAATTTTACACAAGCTTGAACCATAGGGAACTATGCTTGGATTCGGTTTCATGCTTACACGACCTTGAAATGAAAAAACTATGCCTGGATTTGGTTTCATTTTTACACAAGCTTGAAATGAAAAACTATGCTTGGAATTGGTTTACATGCCCCCAACATGATGAAAGAGAGAGTCTCCTGTAACCAGATGGAAGTTTTCGCGGTGAAGCAGGACGGTTATCCAACACCTTTTTGGCTTCATCCAGATAGGGACAAAGGTGAATGGAGTTATTCCCTTCACATAACCTATAGGGAAACTTAACTTTACCATTAGGTGCATGCCCCCCAAGCTTAATTACATTCACCTAAGTAGACTACTTGTGGCTATCAGGTGGATGGAATGAAGGTTCGTTTATGAAATCAAGTGAAAGAATCGACTGGGAGTTTACGAGATCTACTTAAAGACTCAACTTAGAACTTTTCTCCAGGGGTCCTTGTTTCATTTTTTAACAAGCTTCACATAAGACAAGGAACTATGCTCATAAGAGTTGTTTCATTTTTTAACGAGGTTGACACAAGACAAGGAACTATCCTCATATTCCTTGTTTCATCTTTTAACGAGGTTGACACAAGACAAGGAACTATCCTCATATTCCTTGTTTCATTTTTTAATGAGGTTGACATAAGACAAGGAGCTATCCTCATGGACCTGTTTCATTTTTTAACAAGGTTGACACAGTAAAAGAACTATACTCATATTCCTTGTTTCATTGTTTAACGAGGTTGACGCAAGACAAGGAACTATCCTCATATTCTTGGATCACAACTCATAAGAGGTCATGAAGGAGAGATCAAGTTCCAATGCCCCAAGTACATGATGTACAACATCATTGAATTGATTGTCAGTTGATGTAGGTATGGAACATGTTGCCACATAATTAACCCGTGGTGGGGATGATACCATTGGTACAAAAGGACCATTTTGGGAAGATGGTTGACTAGGAGCCATATTTGGACTGGGAAATGAAAGTTGGTCAATGGTGACAACTCGACCTTCATACAAGAAAAAAATCACTTGAAAGAGTGTTGAAACAATAGTTCCCATGCCATAAACGTAGTTGCTCCCAAGAAGTAAGTTGTAATCTAATGGGCCTGGGACTACCATCACGTTCAGATAAACGATTTTTCCTCCCAAAGTAATAGGTAAACGATTTTGTTCCTTTGTTGAAATCCAACAGATTCTAGGTAATAGGCACAAGCGGCGGTGAACTGGGCGCTTTCCAAGCAGTTGAGGAAAGGATACTAACCGATGCACCTTCATCTATAATAGTGCCAAATACAATCATATTACAAACTTGTACTATGATCTAGAAATGCACATAAGAAGGAAGATGAAATCCTGCCAATCGATTCCAATCAAAGGAAGTGACTAGACTACTTGGAGGGGGTACCATAGAAACGGGAGAATTAACCCCTTGAGTTACTAGAATAGGAGGGTTTTCCTCCTATCTTGATGGAACAGGCGGATTGCCCATAAGCCCATTTGAATCTGAAGAAACAAAAAGAACCTAAGTGGTATCATATTCACTCTCTTAGGGAAAGGTACGATCAACTAAAGGTGATTTTGGGTCAACTGTTTCCTTGGCCTATTGATTTGGGTCAGGTATAGACTCATAGGATTCACTTTCAAAGAGAGTGGGTTTGATCGACAATTGATTTTGGTTAGACAATTCATCAACTAGTGAAGGATTTAGTGAGAGTTTCCTGTAACCAGATGGAAGTCGTTGCGATGAAGCAGGACGGTTATCCAACACTCTTTTGGCTTCATCTAGATAGGGACAAATGTGAATGGGTTGATTCCCTTCACATAACCTACAGGGAAACTTAACTTTACCCTTGTTTCCATGAACTTTACTGCCACTAGTTGATGGTGTGTCACTAGCATGATCTCCAGAAGTTGGTGACACATGATGATGTGAACAGGAGGACCATTCTTCTAAGATCTAAGAAATATCACAACAATTTCAAAGAAGATGGTCTCCCATACAAAGTTTGCATGGGTATCAAAATTTGTGAGGTTTGATGGACAATTGCTCATCAGATGTTGCATTCAAAGAAATGGTTGCTTGGTTGCCCCTTTGCTGAATTTTCTTCTTCTTCTTCTTCCCTTTCTTCTTCTTCTTAGCCACCTGGTTACTAGTACCAATACTTTCACTAGGTGAAGAGGAAGAAGGGGAGGAAGAAACAACTGAGGAAGAAGGCAAAGGGTCAACTTTAGGATCAATTGGAGGTTGATTTTGTCTAGTTGGAGGAGTACTCGATTGTGGAGAAATCATGACATTTTGAACCAAGGAGGTTGAAGACAACCATACTGGCAAGCCAATGGTAAATCTTAGAAGGGACAATGTAGCCATATAAGGAGCACCAATATTTCTGAAAGGAGGAAAAGGACTAGGATTCCCATCAAAAGGAATTCCTTGATCAGTGGACTTTGGATTTGTCGCCATATTTTTCAACCTAAGATCAACTAAGGAGTGAGTGAGGAGGATTTTATCTGTGTCAATTAACTTTATTTTAATCAAAGTAACATAACAAAACAAAAGAGGGATAATCTAGGCAAAAAGGTTTACCAAGCAACTATGAACTTCAGAATACCTCCTGGTGAACCAAGAAGTACGGGAAGGCAATCTCCCTGAATGTTGTGTTCGGTGTATCACATTGTACAAGGTGGCTGACTTGGTTACCTAAGGATGGATAGCAACCTAGAGTTATCGTCCCATATATACCCGAAGGTACGTGGAGGCCCAGTCCGTATAAGTTTTGTCTAATGCAAAAATGCATAGTGAAAGCATTCCCATATACTTTACATATTGTAACACCACCCTATATACCCAAACGTACATGGACGAGCTACGATATACTCACATACATGGAATGAGGTATCACACTCGGGATGTATTGTAGACAAGTTAGCGACAACTGCTTTGTTTTACGACGTCGGAACACGTCTCTAGCCTAGACCTCTAAATGTCTTTTGTTAAGTGACAATTCTCCATTATGTAAATTTAGATAAATTTTAAGTTGATATTATTCAGAATTTTCCTTTCAAGGTTCACCACATGATGTATGTTTGCAATTCCTAAAATGCAACTATCATGATAAACATTCTTTCCATTGAATTTAATGATGAAAATCCTTAGCTAGTAAGAACAGAGCAATCAGATCTTTGACAAAGAGCAAAGAGCACAACTAATGCAATTTCCCTAGCTATTCCTTTCAAGCATTAACAAACTACAATATGAATGACGAAAGTTTTTCTTTTCAAATCCCTTAATGTTATGATGAACAAAAAGGAAACATGCACAATTGATCAAAAATCTCTTTTCATAAAAATGATGACTTTGCAACAATTTCTTTTCAAGGAATGGAAGAATTTACAACACTTTCGATTTCAAAGAAATGAGGAGTTACAACACTTTCGACGAAAAGAAAAACCATATGCACATATAAATCAATTGATCTTTTATGAATGAAGACTTTACAAAAATTTAGTTTTCGAAGAAAAAGATGAATTTACAACACTTTCTTTCGAACAAAGATTAATCATATGCACACATAAGTCAATCAATCTTTTATGAATGAAGAATTTATGACAATTCAATTTTCGAAGGAAAAGACAACTTTACGACACTTTCTTTTGACAAAGATCAATCGATCAAAAACTAACTTTTACTATACACTAATAATGACAAAGAAAACATTAAAGAAACATTAATCAATCCAATCAAAGTAGGGTTGGCTAAGGAGATGAAAATCTATTTTCTGAGACATGACATCATTGACATTCAGCAAGCAAGCAATCAGAAGAATTTTGGCAAAAACTCAATCCAAAGGTGGGAATTTGACCTAAGGTTGATCACCGCAGGTCAAAGAGGGGCTAACTGCACTGCAGAGCACTATCTCTCACCAAAGTCTATGCTGATTTCAAAATTGATCAGCGTAGGTCAAAGAGGGCCTATCTTCACTGATCAACATAGGTCAAAGAGGGCCTATATTCACTGATCAGCGTAGGTCAAAGAGGGCAGAACTGTGCTGATTGAAATATTTCAAGGTTAATCAGCGTAGGTCAAAGAAGGCTTAACTGCACTGTAGAGCACTGTCTCTAAGGCTAGCCTACGCTGATTCCTATGAGGCCGCTCAAGAGGCATCTAACCTCAAATTTTGACCAAAATTCAATGCAAAAGGCTGAATTACAACAAGTAAAGTGTGCCAAGGTGTGTAAGGAGGTGGATACACTACTAAGATGGATGATCGCTCCCCAACGGAGTCACCAATTTGTTTTGGGAAGTTTTAGTGTCCATGGATAAACGCTTAAACCCTTAGACTAGGAGCTAACTCTAGAACAATGGTGCAAAGAATTCTCTGCTTTTCCTATGATCAATAGATAAAATAAGAGGCAAAGAAGCCTACCTGTAGCTTTCACTTGCTCCTTATCTCCCTTGACCAACTCTGTTGCTTCTCTCCATACGTAATCCACTTGAAGAGTACCTATATGTAGATAGAAGACAACAACCGATCAAAGCATATGATAATGATATATTGATTAAACGTAGCATGGAATCAAGTACATGATACACATATGAAAGAATAAATGAATAACACAAGCATATGGAAAAATCTTTGAACACTTTATTAATAAAAGGAAGAGTTACAACCCATTGCTCGATTTAGCATCACTCCTCTAGTTCAATCCCATCCTCTCCTCATAACAAGCAAGACATTTTGACATCATTACAATAATTGAAATCAACTCCAGTCTCATACTAATAGCATCTCCCGATAATTCAATAATTTGCAACCCCTAATCACTTAGATGAGTGGTCTTTTTATAGGTGAATGAAGGAAGTTATGCCATAAATGGTGATAATGAATACCCTCCCAATCTTAGAATTTAGTTCCATGGAGGAAGGGATAAGGGATTGATGTTCCTTAACTCCCTTCCTCATCCAAATATGAGCTCAAAGGAGTAGATAGCCTTGAGAAACTTCTAGAGGTATCCAATGGATAAGGAATCTTTCAAACCCTCATGGAAATTCACTCAAATTTTCCCAGTGCAGGCCAAAGAGGGACCAAGTGCACTGCATAGCACCCTATCAGTGTATGGTTTGCATTGCAGTGCACCCTAATGAAGGCCTACCTGTGCTGATCTTCTTAGAGGCAGTTTATGGATGATTTTAGTCATGAAACTTCTTAGGAAGCTAGGCATTCTGATGATTGACTTCTTTAGGGCATGTAACAACTAAATTAGGGTTTGATGGGCCCTAATAGTACTGATTTGTAGTGTTAGCGCTCGAATCTACCTTAGGCTGAAATAAGGTGAGACTCAAGGCCACATCAAACCACGCTCAGCCTCGTAGCTAGCCCTACGAGGACGGGAGAGGGCTCTCTCCGGGTCAAACTCGGCAAAAGATAATCAAAGAGGCTCGAGATGACCGAATTGATGAATAATTTTAGGCTAGGTATGAAGTACAAAGAGTGTAGAATTGATTTTTAAAGATTTTGTTGAATTCAAGGGAAGGGAAATTTTGGATGCGGGGATGAGGCACAGCTTTTGCAGAGATCTACTTGGGGCAAGATAGGCGATTGTATTGATGCCTTAAAGCAAGTGAGATGGGTAGATCAGACTGGTGAGGAGCTAAGGAGAGCAAGGGAGTCTCAAGGATTCTCCTTAAATGGAAGAAAACATAGAAGATTAAACAAATTTAAAGGCAGAGCATAACAATTTCATGGATTCTACCTTAACACTTCATTTGTTTAATT